>PVIW01004476.1:0-131482 GCA_004026585.1 Noctilio leporinus
CCGGCCTGTGAACCCAAAGGTCGCAGGTTCGATTCCCAGCCAGGGCAACATAAGTAGGTTGCAAGCCAGGTCTCCAGTCAGGTCTGTGGCTGGAGGCAGGTAAAAAGCAACTATACATTGATGTCTCTCTCCCTCTCTTCCTCTCTCTCTTCCCCTCTTTCTAAAAATAATAAAATAAAATCTTTAAAAAAAAAAAAAAAGAAGGAGAGAAATAAGATTGGGGAGAGGACTTTTGTACATTCATGTCTTCAAAAATATTTACTAATATCGATCAAAAGGATTAATTGGAAAAAGTAGCTATTTTTTAAGAACTCAGTAACTGGTTCCATGTGAACACTAGTCAATTATACCATGCTTGACAATGCTAACTGACAACCATAGTGCTCAAAAATAGTTATCTTAGCCCTGGCTGGTAGCACAGTGGATAAGGTGCTGGCCTGGGAACCCAAAGGTCGCAGGTTCGATTCCCAGCCAGGGCACATAACGAGGTTGCAAGCCAGGTCTCCAGTCAGGTCTGTAGCTGGAGGCAGGTGAAAGGCAACCATACATTGATGTCTCTCTCCCTCTCTGCCTCTCTCCCTTCCCCTCTTTCTAAAAAATAATTAAATAAAAAATCTTTAAAAAAAAAAAAAAGTTATCTTAAAACAGGAAGTTAATGTCTAGGAAGCAAAAAATTCCAAGACTTCTAAGTGGCAAACAAGTGCTTTTCCAAATTATGCCACACTGCTTTTAAGTTGCTGATTTGACTAAAATTCTTCCTTTCCTAATTACAGTTTAGGTCATCTTTATAGTCATTATTACCTTTGAAATATGTCACATGGCCTGGAAACTTTCTGTACATAATTATCAAAAAAATAATTTTTGTGTATTATCTATGGCAGTATTGTTTGCATTTTTGTCCAGTTATTAAAAATTTACATTTCCCTTATTATGAATGCATACATATTAATAAATGCAACAAGTAGAGCTTTTAAAAATTACCTAGTATTATACCATTACCTAAGATAATCAAAATATACAATTATAACTTTGATATATTTCATTGCAGTTGGCATTAATATACAGTATATAAATATGTTAATATGTATTTATATATATATATATTAAAAGAAAAAAATTAGGTCCAGCTTCTATTACCTAAGAGTGTAACACAAGCATTTTCCCCTATTATAAAAACTTAGCACTCATCAGTCTTCAATCAAAATCCCACTAAATACACTGACGGTGAATTTACTACTACACCAATGGGAAACACAATTTACACATCTCTACAAATCATTATAAACGAAGCAATAGAACTTAGGCCAAAGCTTCCAGGATGCAGAGTATTTAAAAGACTAGAAGGTGGAGGGAAAAAAACTAAAGAACTTTCTGCTCACAGAAACACATTAGATACTAGGTCCACAGCAAGAGCTTCTCTTCCACTTCTTTACAACTAGAGGCCTAAATTGTCATGAAATTGTCTATTTAATTTAAAAAGACATTTTTTTCTTTCATTTTTAATTTATATTATTGCAGTTTTTTTATGTTAATTGAAAAACTATTCCAGAACTTCATTTATTAAGCAGCTTATAGGAGAAACTAACCTTCTATTGAAAACATAAAATGATAAACTTTAAAACTCAATAAAATCTTTTTAAATATAGAAAACTAAGTAAAAAATTAATCATAAAAATAAGTGGAGCATTGATTGATAATGGCTTTTATTTTGAGGACATCTGCAAAATGAGCTAGTCTGACTTTCAAAAGAATGATTAAAAAAAAAAGCTATTAAAATAAAGAACTTCAGCCCTGGCTGGCTAGGTGACTCGGTTGGTTGGAGCATCATCCAATGCACCAAAACGTTTTGGGTTCAGTCCCCAGTTGGGAAGCGTGTGGGAGGCAACCAAAAGAGTTTCTCTCACAATCGATGTCTCTCTCTGTCTCTCTCTTCCACTCCCTCTAAAATCAATAAACATATCCTGTGTGAGAATTAAAATAATAAAAATTAAGAATTTCAATTATGAAAACACAATAGGCAAACTAGAAGGTATTTGCAATGTGTACACATATTTAACTGACAAAGAATTAGAATCAAGAATAAAGAAATCCTACAAAATAATACTCAATGTAAATTGTAATTGAAAAATAAACATTTTTAAAAGGAATAAAGAGCCCTGGCTGGTGGGGCTCAGTGGATTGAGTGCCATCCTGCGGACCAAAGGGTTGCTGGCTCAATTCCCAGTCTGGATACTTGCTTGGGTTGCAGGCCAGGTCCCGTGTGTGTGTGTGTGTGTGTGTGTGTGTGTGTATGTTTCCCCGTCAATGTATCTCTTGCACATCAGTTTTTCCCTTTCTCTTTCTCTCCTTTTCCCTTTCTAAAAAATAAATTTTAAAATATCTTAAATTTATGAAAATCAAAATTTGCTCTAAGGTAAAAAAATATATATCAAAATCAAGAAAAAGGTCAAAGGGGTGGGGAATATGCAATTCATATCCTTTAAAAGTTAAATTTTCTTAATACGTAATAAACTTCTTTAAAGCAATAAATAATAAAACCAAGCTAAAAAGACAAAGGATATGAATATACAGTTCACAGAAAAAAATGCAAGTGGCCTTTAAACAAAAAGATGCTTACTCATAATTAAAGAAATGCAAGCTAGAATTATAGTGAGATATTCTATTTACCTGTCAAATTAGCAAATATCAAAAAGTATGATAAAATAGTACTTTGTAGTTAAAAGTTACAGAGAAAAAAAATATTCTTATCCTTATACATTACTTCTGGCATGTAAATTGGCATAATCTCTAAAGACCATAATAAATGTCAAAATTATAAATGTACAAATCATTGACCTACCAATTCCACTTTAGGAATTATACCACAGAAAGACTTGCAAATGTTCAAAATGGCATTGCTGTGGAATTTGAATTAGCAGAAGGGCAGAAACTATCAGAATTGTCCAACAATAAGGAATCAATTAACTAACCATAAATACATTTCATGTCATAAAAATGCTTCTTTAGAGACTTTTTATATCCTGACATGAAATGATAGCCAAGACATACTCTTAAGTTAAAAAGAAAAAAGAAAAAAGAAAGGCAAACAGCCTCGACAGCATGGCTCACGTTGGTTGGCTATCATCCCACAAAGCAAAAATTGCCAGTTCAATTCCCAGTCAGGGCACATGCCTTGGTTGTAGCCCTGGTCCCCACCTGGGGAATGTGTGAGAGTCAACTGAACAATGTTTCTTTCCCTCTCTTTCTCCCTACCTTCCCTCTCTCCAAATAAATAAAATCTTTTAAAAAAATGTTTTTAAACAATACATATAATAGCATTCATTAATAGGATGTTTTTCTTTCTTATAGGAAGAGAAAGAAAGAATAGAGATAAAACAAGTAAAAAGGAAGTAACTCATAACATTTGATGCCTTACAGAGAAAATTAATGATTGGGAGGGGTGGAAGGTGTTTTCCTCACTGAACATTATTTTTGTATATTAATTTGGAATCATGATCGTATGACATTTTTAAATTAAACTATTAAAAAACTTGTTATAATTACACTACATAGTCTCCTAAATTCTACTTGCAAAATATGTTTGCTTTTACTTCTTGGAGAGAATTTAACAGTCCATAAGAGCAACAAAAGATCTCAAAGCTACATGAGGCACAAATTTTTCTTAACATATGACATTCTTCAGTTTAAGCTAAATTTTCTTTTGTAAAATACAGTTCTCATTATTTTAAGAAAAATTATGGAGTTGACAAATGTTCTGTTCAATCCTAAAATTAATGTCTAAACTTGATATAGAAAGAAACCATCTTTTACATTTAAATTGGATATACAGCTTTTCCAATAGCCTACCTCTTTCTGTACTTGATTAATCTGCTTCTTAGCGTCAGCTAGTTTCTCTTTCAGCTCAGCATTATCTTCTTCCTTCCTCTGAAGATCTACTTTCAGATTTTGGATAAGAGCAGAGCTTGCAGAGAGCTGATCTTTCAATCTATAAAACACAAAACACTTTTCTAGAGCACATACCATTAATCACTTAAGGTCATACATGTGTGATGGTAACAACCTACAAAATTACATATTTTCATAAATTTAGAATATTCAAACCATGAATGAGTCCTTCAGAGAGGATTTTAGATTTTATAAAAGTATCTTTTCACATTATTTTTGGTTCCAAAGGTTTATGTAAACAAAGTTCAAATTCCTAACTCATCATACATGCTATAATCCACCAGATTAAATTATGCCCATCTAAATTAAGTTACATAAGAAAATTAATGAAGTGAATGCTTTGCATATTTTAAATATTTGAATAACATTTAGCTTACTTTTCTTTCTCTTGCCAGTTGGTTTCTTTTTCTTCTTGCTTTAACTGAAGCGAATGCTTTGCATCTTGCAAATTATTTGTTAATTGTGCGATTTCTTTTTTCAACTTGACTTCCCTTTCATTTACATCTTTGGTGTTTTTGATACAATCCTGATGATTTGCTTGAAGTTCCTTCAGATCTTTTTCTAGCTTCACAATGATAGATTCCTTTTCCAACATTTCTTGTTCTAACCTAGCTAAATGGCTACATTTAACTTCCTGAATTTCTAAGGTTGCTTCAAGTTCCTTTATTTTCACTTTATAGGAGGCAGCGTCTTGTATAAGTTCTGAAAGTGCTCTTTTTCCTTCAACTACTTGCTGTACTTGACCATCAAGACTAACATTTTTTTCTTGCAATTCTTCTTTCAGCTGCTGTATAAGACTTTCTTTTTCTTTTACTATGTCATTTTGGTTTTTATTCTCAGTTTTTAGTCTCTCCTTTTCATCCTCATACCCTTTTGCTTCTGCTTGTAATTTTTCAACTTGCTGTTCCAGTTCCTGGATCTGGTGACTTTTTTTGGAGGAGGCCTTTACTATCTCTTTACATTCTTTCCAAATGGTGTCAATACTAGAGTAGAAAGAACTTTCCCTATTGAGTTTAACCTGCTTACCTGCCAAATAATCATCATCCAAAGGGTGTAACTGTGTATTTGGCAAATTACCCTCTTGAGAACCGTTATCTTGGAGATTGAGTAAATCTATGTTTGAGATCTGAGAAACTGAATCAAGGTTTCGTAGTTCATCTATTTTTGCTTGCATTAATTTTATTTGTGAAACATTATTTGTGATGTTTCTTCTAGCAACTTCTATCTCCTCTGACAGTGTCATGATTTTTTCCTCCTGTTCTTGATTTATAGCTCTCTGCACTTGTAATTCAGAAATTGTATGGTCATAAGTTGACTGAATTTGTTGCACATCGATACTTAAAGAATAGCTCTTCTTCTCAGAAAATGAAAGTTTCTGCTGCAAACTAATAATTTGTTTACTTAATTCTGCTTTTGCTTCCTTTTCATTTCTAAGTTCATTCTCAACAATGATTAATTGTGTTTTCAGCTCTCCATCATTTCCCTGTAAAACTCCATTATTTTTCTCATCTTCTGAAATGCTCTGTTGCATTTCTTCATTTTTCTTTTGGTCTTCAGTGGCAGTTAGACTAACATGTGAAGGTCCTTTAAAAATAGGAAAACTGTTATTAATCTGGCAAACACTTATAAAACCAAAAAGTAATCAGGTAAGCCAATATTCAAACATAAGAAACACTGACACAAACTTTTAATGAAAAACACAAGAAAGATACTATTGAGTGAAAAAAGGAAAAAAAGGCTGCAAAAAATATGTCTACCACAAATCTTTATTATTATAATATGGCATAGTATGGCATAGAGGGAAGGAGATTACATAATGTGACATACTGATGTTTCTCTCTATCTATCTACAGTGTATCTCTCCATATCTCTCTCTCTCTCTCTCAAATCAGTAAGTATATCCCCTGGTGAAGATTTAAAAAATAAAATAAAAAGTAAACTAAAAAAGGAATACAGTTAACATTTTAATTCAATATTTACACTACAAGCAATCTATACTTATACAGCTTACTCCTTTTTATTATTAAAAATTAGCTTTGCCCTGGTTGGTGTGGCCCAGTGGACTGAGCATCGGCCTACAAATCAAAGAGTCATTGGTTCAATTCCCAGTCAGGGTACATACCTGAGTTGCAGGCTAGGTCCCCAGTTGGGGGTGCGTGAGAGGCAACTCCCTCTTTTTCCCTCTCTAAAAATAAATAAATAAAATCTTTAAAAAATAAAATGAACATTTAAAAAAATTAGTTTTGATTGAAAAATCACAAGTCAACTGTATCATATCTGTGGCTTGCCTTCTTTATCACTATCTAAAGGTTTATTTCTTAGGTTATTTACACAGTTGCCAGTTTCCCCAAGGTATAGATACAGTGATTGCAAATGAGTAAATTCACTTTCATAAAGAAAAGGCTTTTAAGAACAGGAAACATGCTTTCCATGAAATTATCAGCTTCCTCCTATCCTAGTAGTTAAGAGGAGTCACATAATTTGTTCTGGAGATTTTTTAGTAGCAGGAAAGAAAGGTGATTATATCTACAATTTTCATATGATCCCTTGTGTAATCCCTATAATATCTAAAAATAGCCAAAGTTGTAATTTTAAGAAGAAATACCAATTTGTTATGTTGCCTAAATTTACTCAAATTTCCTCACATCCGAGTTATTCAGCTTTGGTTTTTTTTTCCCTGTTTTTTGTGTTTGTTTTTGGGGAAGTTTTTTTGTGGGTTTTTTTTTTTTTTTTTTTACTTTTTTAAAAAGATTTCATTTATTATTTTTCAGAGAGAGGGGAAGGGAGAGAGGCAGAGAGGGAGAGAGACATCTAAGTATGGTTGCCTTTCACCTGCCTCCAGCTAAGCACCTGGCTGGAGACCTGGCTTGCAACCTGGTTATGTGCCCTGGCTGGGAATCGAACCAGCGACCTTTGGGTTCGCAGGCAGGTGCCTATCCACTGTGCTACCAGCCAGGGCTTTATTTGCTTGTTTTTTTTTTGAGTACATTTATTAAAGCTGGGAACAGTGAAACAAGGAAGGACAGCGGCTTTGGCGCTCTAGAATCATTATGGGAAAAAAGTGAGTCGGTGCAGGTCTGCTGTTAGCTCACTGGAAAGTCAGAGAAAAGGCGGCCTTAGAGGCAGGTCAGGAAATTAGTCCAGAAACAGTGGTCACTGCTCACTGCTCCCCTGCTTGCGAGTCTCATGGCGACCCTTAAAGAATGTGAGAGAAACAAAATTCACTGGAAAAGGAGATGCGTGCAGCCCCAAGGAAAGCACATCGCTGTATTTCTTACATAACATTCTTCATGAATGAGTTTCCTTTAGGGTTGGTCATACTGTGTCTAAAACTTACTCCTGGCCACTTCCTAGTTATCTAGTCTCAACTAGTCACAACACTGACCAAGATGACTCAAAGAGAGGAACTGCTGTAGAAATAATAGCAAGGTTATTCTCCCAGTAGCAGAGTACCCCTCCTTCAAGGGACAACAGAAGGCATATGCATTAGTCTCAACTTAATGTATTAGGTCACACAAGGACTATATAGCTTATAAACAATTTATCAAATACGCTATTATCCTTTAAGGTACCTACATTTGAAAACAATCATTTTACTGAAGTTCTGTGAGATGTTTATTATGGTAGTGTATTGCCCAATTGTTTCATCCTTGACAATCTCAGAACATAGGTACCATTTATTTTATTTTACTAATAACCAACATTTATGTTACTAATAACTTACCCATTTTTCTCAAAGTGAAGCAGCTAGCCAAGTTTCTAAAGCTTCGTACTCTCTTAGAAAGCCCTACCTCCCTGTATCATACTACAAAAGTTATCTAAAGAAATAATGAATAGCTTGGAAAGAATGTAAATGGTGATAAATTCTTCCACATAAAAAGGGAGATATATAGCAGGTACCCACTTTTTTTTTTAACTCCTAGCACAGTTGTCTTTAGTAATATTTGGCTACCAGTCTTTCTGCCAAATGTCCTTTTCTCCAAATGAATAGGGAATACAAAGACCGAAAATAATGTGGAGTAACTGAGAAAAATACACTATCATTATGAAAATGATAGTAATTTTTTTAACTATTATAAGCAAAGAAGTAAAAGAATTAAGGCATGCAAAAGGGATAAAAGCACATTATCTAAAACTATATTATAATAAAAAACTGCTTTAAATACACCCATCCTTTAGATAATTCATAACATGTTAGTATAAATATTACTGAAATTTAGATTTCCTCAGGTTTTCTCTTTATTTTGGACAAGTAAATTTCTTCCAATTGCAATTTTTATGTTTACTTGTTTAGAAATTAGTTTTCTTAAAAGCCTGTTGTTGGAAAATGAAGTAGTACCTTTCTTTGCTGGTGGTTCATCTTGATGAAGTTCATTTTCATTTAGCCTTTTCCTTCCTAAGTAAGTTTTAGTTTTGTTGTCCTTAGGTATTTCAACTGTTCCATTAAAAGCCAGTTCATTGTTTATTATTAAAGATGTACTAGCCTTGTCCTAAAATAAAATAAATTCATATTAGTTCACATATCAAAAGCTATAATAAATGTAAGAATTATATATGTTTCAGAAGTACATCATAAAATTTTTATTTTCAAATTTGTTGCAGCAGTTTTCTAAGTTATTTCTTAAGACTCACCCTAAAATAACTGATGGCTCTGCAAAGGAGTAATATTAACTAACATGTACACTAAGGATAAAAAAACCTGTCTTAAAACCAGGTAAGCATATAGTTTTATCTAAAATGTAAAGACCAGCCCTAGCTGGTGTGGCTCAGCGAACTGAGCGCTAGAAAGGGATTTTTAATTTAAAATAATAAAGGAATAAATAAATAAAATGTAAGGGAGATTTATCTTTATACTTCTTATACTTTTACTTAAAATCTTGAGGTCCAACTCTAGAAATCCAACATTCATTCTCTAACAAAGGCCTTTTTAGGATAAGGAGTATTGTCTTACACTTTAATCCATAAAGTTCAACCTTAGCCTCCAGCCTGTGTATATTCAAAGATACACACTCTATATACACCTTTAAATTTGAGTTCCTAATTAATCTAAATGATAAAAATATTTGAGAGTTGAGATTTTTTTAAGGCAGATACTATGCACCCCCTGAAAAGCTAGCAGTAAGGAGTACAATACAGTGCTATCCAGAAAAGAGGAAGGGTAAAATTCAGCAGTTAAATGCAAGTCTATCAAGTAATCAAAGGTTATGGTAAAGGTAGGGACACATATATACTTTTTTAATGCAGAGATTACTTAAACCCCTGGTAGTAATCCATGTTAGAAAAAAGTTTATGAAAAAAAAATTTTATAATTTTTACATTATAAAATCAGCAAACATTTTATTCTTGAAATATAGAAAAGACTTTTTTAATAAAGTCACAGATTTAAAAAAATAAAAGCAACAGTTTTTGTGATATCCTTACACAAAGGATGTCATGAAAAACAACCTCCATGCTTTCTCACAATTAGTTTGTCACTTATTTATTAATGCCAAATTCTAGGGATAGAGGGATCACACCTCTGGCAGAGCTATTTTCAACTCCATGACAGGTTCAAGCTGTCTCCTTCCCTCAGTCTTAGACCTATCGCAATGACCTGATTATATTTTTTGCCTTCAAATTATACAATCGTCAACCAAAAAATCTTTCCTCTACAGCTCAGTTATTGAAAGGAATGTTCTCTGCCCCTATGCTTGGTTGGAAGAACAATAAAGAATCGTCATTCAAAATAATCTTTTTCATCATGAGAGTCACTTTCAAGACCAGCTTTAAAACAATGACCCTAGATCAACAGTTAATGAGCAGTCGGATTAAGTTCCATATTATTTCGTATGTTTATTTATGTACTTACATGAACAATTTAGCACTGTCATCATAGTGCTAAATTGGATCTACAGTGTATTTTAAAAGTTTACTTATAGGCAAGAACTACACATGTATATATTTATATATTTTTTTAAATATTTTATTTATTATTATTTTCAGAGAGAAGGGCAAGGAGGAAGAGAAATATCAATGTATGGTTGCCTTTCTCCTGCCTCCAACTAAGGACCTGGCTAAAGACCTGGCCTACAACCTGGTTATGTGCCCTAACTGGGAATCAAACCAGTGACCTTTGGGTTTGCAGGCTGGTGCCAATCCACTGAGCCACACCAGCCAGGGCAAGAACTGTATACTTTATATATATATTTCTTTTACACTATTACCTAAATATTACTAACTCACTGCGGCATGCAAACATACTAAAGAAATAAACATAATTTCCAACAATTTTCTTCAAATCTATAGTCACCAGAATAATGTCTCTGGCTTTCTTTTGTTTTCTTTTTCTTTTCCTTCACCAAACCAAAGATCAGACTTAAAATCCAAATCAAGTGACTAGAGCAAAAGCATGTGGTAAATAACCAAATAAAAATGCTGAACCCTGGCTGATGGCACAGTGGATAAGGCGCCACTCTGCAAACCCAAAGGTCGATGGTTCAATTCCCACCCAGGGCAACATAACCAGGTTGCAAGCTAGGTATCCGACCAGGTCCATAGCTGGAGGCAGGTGAAAGGCAACCATACATTGATGTTTTTCTCCCTCTCTGCCTCTCTTCCTTTCCCTCTATCTGAAAAATAATAAATAAAATCTTAAAAAAAAATTTTTTTTTTAAATGCTGAAAGCCTTGAGGCCCAGCAATTTAGTTACTGGAAAAAGTCAAGTCCCAAGTTCCAAAAAGTTTACCCCCCTCTTATTTCACAAATCAATTTCTTCTTCTTAATCTCTATGACCACTACCCAACTGCCCTAAATCAATATCCTCATGAACTACCACTAGAACTCTTTCAAAAGACGTTTGACTGGTCTCCCTATCTCCAGTCTACTTACATCTCAATCCCGTCCTCTAAGTTCCCAAAATCATTTATTAAAAGAAAAAGAAAAAAAGTCAACTTTGCTACTGCTCTCTTTAAAATCAGTGACTGCTCACCGCCTATTGGATAAAATCCAAACCCTTTAAGGCACTATTTATAAGCCTTCCATCACCTTACCCAATCTAGTACTACCCTGCCTCATCTATCACCTCGCCCTACTTCAAGCTTTCTTCTTTTTTAAAAGGCTTTATTTATTATTTCCAGAGAGAGAGGAAGGGAGAGAGGCAGAGAGGGAGAGAGACATCAATGTACGGTTGCCTTTCACCTGCCTCCAGCTATAGACCTGGCTGGAGACCTGGCTTGCTACCTGATTATGTGTCCTGGCTGGGAATCGAACCAGAGACCTTTGGGTATGCAGGCTGGCGCCCTATCCACTGTGCTACCAGCCAGGGCCTCAAACTTTCTTATTGAACAACAAATTGCATGTACTTCCCCAACCAGAGGCTTCTCATTTCCATGATTTTGTACATTCTGGTCCTTATAACTGAAGGTCAAATATCTTTTTGACTCTTGTGGCTATGAACTGCACCCTCCGCCTACTTGATACCAGCTAAATTTTAATCACCCTTTAAAAGAGCTCAACTTAATCATTTTCATCTCCAGAAAGTAATCCCTAAACACCCATTTAATTCTCAGCTTCTTGCACATGCTATTACCACTGCATGTTTCATTATTACTGTTTATGTAGTTTCTCTCTTATTGGAGAGTTAAGAGGACTAGGTTTTAATAATCAATATAATTAATTCTTGGCACACTGTAGCCACTCAAGTGCTTCTCGACTGAAATAAATCATTTTGTTTCTCATCCTTACTTTCTACCTTATCAGAGTACTACTTCTCCCCATTCAGGTACAGACTGAATAAATAGCAACACAGAGGCCTGCTACCAGACAGAGATTAGACAGAGGGTAGGCTACTCTTTTAGAATGCTTATTTACTCTTGTAGTATCCCAAGTTCACCTAATGTAGAGATGATTCAGAGAATGTTGGTACGTACTAAGAGTTTGACTCCCATGATACAAAGAAGGGTCAACAGTCACAATTTGTAAGATACAACTCCTGCTTCCTCTGGGAAAAGAAAAGATACACAAAGATACACAAAAGCACCTCTAACCAAGAAGAGATGTTTGACTATTAGGTTACTCAGTTCACTACATTATTAACATATATTTTGCTATCTCCACTTAAAAAAAAAACTTGAAGCTTACACTAAATCATAAAGACAACCAAAAACAATTATTTAAAACATAAAAGATTAAAGGGCTAATCATCCTAGCTATTAAGCAAATGAACATTATCCAAAATGCATGGAGAATGAGGTAAAGAAGGGGAGCAGTTTAGTCAGGAACTAGCATGGATGACCCATGGACATGGGCAACATGTGGGACTGACTGTTGGGGGGTGATTAGGAGGCAGGTAAGGTGGGGGGTGGAATGGGATGAATATAATACAATAAAATTAAATTTAAAAAAACTAGTCTCTAAGGAAAAATACCTTATTTTACTAAATTCCACTTATAGTTCTACATATAGAGACAGATATAGATTATAAAGTGATAAGGATCTTTATGATCCATGGATATCTAAACATGTCAAAGTTCCTTTCACCCCAGAGCTCCCCTTCCAACTAGCAGAAGCTTAAACTTGCAAGAACTATAAATTCTTCTCCTCTCATAGTCCTCTACATATGTTCAAAGAGGCTAAATGCCTCTTTTAAGTTCTCAAAAATTCAGATCCATACAATAGTAAACTGAATTCAACACCAGAATAAATAATTCAACAGTCTTAGAAAATCGGTCTGTTATTTAAGCTATTTTAAAATATTTTACTTTGAAACAAAACATATTTTTAAATGTAATTTATAATGCAGGCAAAGTTAAATTCTTACAATGCTTTTAAATGTGTCTTCCATGTAAGGCTTCAGGTTCTGAAAGTTGTTAATAGTATCCTCTTTTTGATCAATTACATCTTTCAACTCTTGAATTCTTTGATTCTGCATAATTATTTTCTTTGAAAAGAAAATAGCAATATTCAGTAAATATATTTTAGAAAAACTAAAATGAAAATGATTCAGTTTTAAAATTCCCTCAAATTTTAAGACTAAGCAAAAATACCTGGGGCCACACACTATACACAGCACCACCTTACTTTTGCTTAAAAAATAACATGTTTATAAAAACAAAGAAAAGAGAAGCAATATAGCACACTGGATGAGAGGAATCTGTAATCAGACTCTCTATGTCTGAATCCTGGTTTCTCTACCTTCTAGTTTTGGGACCCTGGGCCAGTTATTTAATGTAGTATTTACAACATAAATTTGTTTTGAAATTTAAATGAATCAATATATGCAAAGTATTAGAAAGAATACATAGTATTCTATAATATAAGATATATAAAGTCAAGTCTAAAAGAGCTACTCTTAAACTTACTGATTATCTTTTTTCATAATTTAGGAGGAAGATTGCAGGGAATGTTTTCATTTTCTATCTTGCATAGTTTAATATACCTGAATTTTTACAACTAGTATCTACTATTCTTTTTTAAAAGATTTTTATTTCATTGTTTTTAGAAAGTGGGAAAGGGAGAGAGGCAGAGAGGGAGAGAGATGTTAGTGCATGGTTGCTTTTCACCTGCCTCCAGCCACAGACTTCACTGGAGACCTGGTTTGCAACCTTGTTATGTGCCCTGGCTGGGGAATCAAACCTACGACCTTTGGGTTCGCAGGCCAGTGCCTTATCCACTGTGCTACCAGCCTGGGCCATCTACTATTTTTAAAACTAGAAAAAATAAAAGATTAGGAAATTATCTAAACAGCTGCAATGTATTCTGCTAAGTACATTAACATGGTTACTTCTTTAAATATTGGCTATTTTATATCAAATCTTGAATTATTTATCATAAAATATTTAGTTCTTTAGTAGAATACATGTTAAGTTAAAATAAAAAGGCCCATGCCAGAGAAAGTCAAAGAAAATACTAAGTTCAGAGCTCTAAATGCCCTTCACCTCCATGTATACTTGAAATTTCATATTTAGACCTATCAATGTCAAATCTATCCACACCCATTTGGAATGGTTATCTGATCTAAAAGAACAAGGTGCCCTGGCTGGTCTGGCTCAGTGGACTGGTGCTGGCCCACAAACCCAAAGGTCGCTGGTTCAATTCCCAGTCAGAGCACATAACCAGGTTACAAGCCAGGTCTCCAGCCAGGTCCTTAGCTGGTGGCAAGGTGAAAGGCAACCATACATTGATGTTTCTTTCCCTTTCTTCCTTCATCCCTGCCCTTCACTCTGAAAATAAAAAATCTTTAAAAAAATAAAATGAAAAATAAAAAACAAGGTGCCAAGGATCTTCAGAATCCCAACGCTGCACACTGAATAACTGAAAAACTCTGTAATTTCAGACTAAATAAACAACTTAAATCATCTAATCATCGCCACACATCTAGTTTAATAAAATGACATAAATCTGTACATGCTAAAGTAGAAGTATCTCCAAGACATCTTTTAAGGGAAGAAAGCAAGATAGAAAACCTCAAGCCCGTTTGTGTAAACTTTCTAAAATGTGCATGTATGTGTGTATGCATTCTATATATACAAGTAAATATTTTCTGTAACGGCTAAAAAAACTTTCCAGTGGCCACCACCGAAAAGAGGTATGAGAGCGAAGAAACATATTTTTGAATTTGTTCATCATATTCATTTATGTTTAAAATATATTACCTTGTCATAATTCATGTCCCTTCAATTACTAATCAAGTTCCTTATTAAGACAAAAATAAATCTCAAAGTATTACCTCATTAGATTTCTCAAGCTCTTGAACCAATGAATTTAAGTTAATCTCTGATTCTGCAAAAAATAAAAATATTTAAAGAACATTTAGCACCTAAAAAAGACCATTATCATAGAATAATCACAAAACAAAAGCTGCTATATTAGACATTTCAACTAGTGTTTTATTTGGGTAAAGGATTTTAATATCATTAGAAGAACACTGCACTTGGCTACTAATTCTACCTCCAAAGGGTAATGTTTCTGGAAAAGCTACTTTTAACATTCAGGATAAAAATGAGTGACAAATGCTAAATAGTAAAACTTCTGGCATAACCTCAGAGAGAAGGAGCTATTACCTTTCTAGCCTATTTTATCAAGTAAAAGCACCACTTACCTGCTATTTTCTACCCATCTTGTTTCAGAAAAAAGGCAGAGTATTTCACCTAACTCTCTTAAAGCCCAGACATGATGATCAGAGCCAGAACGAAGGGCCAATCTAACAGACTTCTTAGGACCCTCACAAAAGTCACTTTTTCCCAAACTTGCAAGCCAAGAATAAAATCTACTACCATATAAATTTGTTAATATATAAGAATTCATAAAAGAAACATAAAAACAATATTTACAGCTTTATAATTTCCTATGAGAGTTCTCAATTTGCTGATGAAGCTAATAGTTCTTTTTGATTTTTGAGAAGTTCATTTTCTAATATTAGTCTAAAACTAAATAAAAGCAAAAAAAATTAATATTAAGTTACTATAAAGCCATAAAAATGGTAAAGTATTAGCTACATTACCCAAATCAAGTAATTTTCTGGTCACTACGGTACATAAGTTGCATAAATCTCTTATACTAACCACCTATCTTTTTATGCATTTATATCATCTAAATGTGAGTAAAATACATCTACTTACCATTTTCTCTCTTTTTTAACTCTTCCTGAGTTTTGATTAATTCTTCTTTGGTTTTAGCTAATTCAGCTTTAACTTGATTAAACTTTATTTCTAAACAAGCAATAGCTTCCTGGGGGTCAGCAAGAGATGCAATATATAAGTGAGCAATTTCAGCCTGTTTCTTAATGTCAGTGATATCATCTTGCAGAGAATCAAATATTTCTTCAACTTCTACATAATTATGTGCTTCCTAAAAACAGCAAAAACCACATGCCTAATGTTAACAGTGGCTTTTACTCTTCCAGTCTGATAGCATCTGATTTAGACAGTTTTAAAAACATATAGCAAAGAAGTTAACTTAAAATGTTTTAAAATAATAAATTATATCAAGTATTTCCAATTATGAAAACATATGTTCCATTATTCATTTTCTGTTTCATGGTACATGAGAAACAGACCCCCATTCAAATAATGTTGTAAACTGTGATAAGTCATTATAGACAGTTATGATTATCTAGTTTAGGTATACTTTCAGTTTATAATATATCTGAAACAGTTTTGTTGGGACAGCCAAGAAAACCTCCATTTTCCCTGCTTAATCCAAAACCCAAACCATGTCAGGAACATATATATAATAATAGTTTGACAACAAAGGTCTGGCCATCACCAACCCAGGCCACCATATTAAGTGATTAAAAGTAAAACAACAAACAACCCCAAGAGATGTGATCAATTTCAGTTCAATGGAAGCAGAAGAAAGGAATGTTTCTTCAATAGAAGGGAATGAATGATTAGTTGTGTAGCACTAGTAATCCTTTTTATATATAAATATTTTTGTTTTAATCACAGCAATACTTAAATAACCTATTAAATTTCTTAAAACTTAAGAATTCTTATGATTGGATCAAAAAACTTTGGTACATTTACACAATGGAATACTACACAGCAGAAAGAAAGGAATTCCTACCCTTTGCAACAACATAGACGGAACTGAAAAGTATTATGCTTAGTGAAATAAGCTAGTTAGTGAAAGACAAACACCATATGATCTCACCTATTACAGGACAATAATGAACAAAACAAACAAGCAAAATAGTCAGATACATGAACACAATGAACAGACTTTCAGTGGGCAAGAGGGAGGGGCAGGAGGTTGGAGGAGGCAAAGAAGGGGAGCAATCTAGTCAAGGAACTAGTATGGAAGAACCATGGACATGGACAACAAGTGGGACTGACTGTGGTGGGGAGTGGGTGGGTGGAGAAGGGGACAGAGGGGAGTAAAAAGGGAATAGATGTAATACAACAATAAAATTAAATAAATAAAAAAAACTTTAGAATTCTTTAAGTTGAAGACAAATCTCAGAAGGGTATTGCATAACCAGACAAAAATGACTCAAGCAACACCAAAATGAAATACATATGTAACAGATACAAATTTTCAAGTCCAATAGACATACTTATATTATGTATGCTTACATTCCTAAGGAAGCATGCTTAATTATAAAAAGTTACAGTTTTTTAATACTAAAGTATATTAATGTTTGACATCATTGATATGGTACACTAAATTCTGGTATCAAAATCCTCAATGGATTTACTACTTGTTAACATACTTTGGTTTCAACTTTCATGGCACAATCTTGATTTACTGCTTCTTCAAGGTCAGTTTTACCAACCAAATCCTTAAAAATAGCCAAACGACACTCGGCATTTTCTTCTAATATCTCTCGCTCCTGAAGGAGTGTTTCCCTGCATAACACAAATGAATCCCACTGAGAAACAAACCAAAAAGCCACTATTTTGTGTTTTTGTTTTAAATTTCTAAAATTGAGGACATTATAAAATTAAAAGCAGACCTAATTATTCATATATAATTCAGAA
The DNA here is from genome assembly GCA_004026585.1 of Noctilio leporinus. Classification (NCBI taxonomy): domain Eukaryota; kingdom Metazoa; phylum Chordata; class Mammalia; order Chiroptera; family Noctilionidae; genus Noctilio; species Noctilio leporinus. The sequence continues at coordinate 17,403 of PVIW01004476.1, forward strand.
TCACCATAGAAATTGGTAACAACTATTTTTCAAGCCTATAAAAAAGAGGTAAGAATTCAGAAATAAAATAAGTTTAAAAAAGAAAAAAACTTAAAGTGAATAAAATTCGCAATTTTTGTCAGGACTTGGAAGAAATAACTTACTTAAAGTCAGCTTCCCGTTGAGCCAAATATTGAGTGAACTCCTGTGTAACTTCCTCACGAATTCTAAATTCCAATGTTAACTTTTCTTTTTTTTCACTTATAAGTTTTTTTTTCAAGTCTTCTATTAAATCCAACAGTTTCTAAAACATATAAATATTAAAATTCTAACAAAAGAACATATCCCAAGAGAAATACTGTCCAAGTGTTCAATATAAAACTTTTGATTTAGTCAATTATAATTATGCATCTGTTTAACAATGATAATCTTCTCATTGAAAATTATTTATCTGCAGAGATTCCTTCATCTGAAAAATCAGGTGAGCCTCTCCAATTTTAGAAACAGATTTATAGTAACTGAAATGTCTCATTGCCCAACTACAATAAGAAAGGAAATAATAGTATGAGCATCTATTATCCACCAAGGAACTACTTGGAGGAGTTCCTATTTTATTTCATTCAATCCACACAATCTGTGGACATTTACATTTCCTGGCTGAGGAAAGAAAAGACAAGGTCTGTGGTAAATGCTTAAGATTGGGTTTTAATTAGTTTGTCAAAATCTAAACCCTAAATGTTAGACTGTTACTAAGTTACTAAGTACCCCTAAACACTTTCCAAAATGGCAAAGAGCTATTACATAAACTTAACTTAGGGAGTTTTGACTATCCAAGAGTGAACAACAACTATGTAGCCTTTGAACACATACACAGGTCTGTCTGGAAAATTAGAAAAAACTTTAATGAAATCTTTATTTTCAAGTACCTATCAATGCTATAAGATATGCATTTACACTATCCATTATAAACTATAATTCATTATAAATTGTAGCATCATTTTTCCCTAATAAATTTAGAAATATTGCTAACACTTTAAGTTTAATTGACATGGTGCATAAACATCAGCTTTAAGATCAGTACAAACTAAAATTGAACTCTTAACAGCTTCTTGTTTCACTGAGGGAAATATTACAATACAGAAGCCCAAGGTAAATGAGGTCCAATCACATAGTGACCAATAAACTGGGACTAGTAGCAACTATAGTTTTCATTCTCATTTCCAAAACAGGTGCAAGGATGGCTTTCAGGGATACTTTTGTAAACTATTAAAATGAGTACTTAACCCAATACATTGTCCACATACTTGGACTTCTAAAGTCCAAAAAAACGGCTGCGTTAACAACATTAAGGAACATCCATGAGCACAAGGTTACTGTATTTGAACAGAGGCTGTTAAATCATATTTACATAAAAGAACCAAGCAATTCATGTTTCTGAAGAAACAGAGCAATTGATTCAGGGTAGACATTTTTAAGACTGCAATGTATGCTAAAATCATAGGAAAAAAAGATACTAGGGAACAACCTACGTACATGGTATCAAAGTATCATCCCACGGATGGTATGCTTTACAATGAAGAGAGGCCTGAGAAACATAATATATTCACCAACTCAACAAAACTTAGCAACAGTAAGAATGGGGAAATCAGACATTGTGTATCTCCTGATGTGATGCAATTGGAAATTCACAACCATTCCCTATATGATAGGCTTGCCCAAAGTGTAAAACCTGGATCACAGGAAATAATCAAATACAGACTGGGGGCATTCTATAAGACAGCTGGCCTCAACTTTTCAAAAATATCTATGCTATGTTAGAGATAATAAAGGAAACATGACAACCAAATGCAGTGTGTTAATTTTAGTTGTAGATCAAAATACAAAGTGGCTAAAAAGGATATGCTGGAACCACTGGAAAAATCTCAATATGGACAGTGTAACAGATTATATTATTGTATCAATATTAACATGTAAGTATGAAAATGGTCTGTGATCATGAATACCCATGTTCTTAGGAAATATATGGCAAATCTTGCTTTCAAACAGTACAAATTTGTCTTCAAATACTCTTAGAAAAAGAATTAAAGTAAATGTAGTAAAGTGATAACAAATGGCAACCAGTGTAAGAGTATTATTCATTGTAATAATCTTCTTTTAGATTTGAAATGTTTCAAAAAATAAAGTTGAGATATAAAAAATTTAGTGTATTATGGAAAAACAATTGGAAGACAGGGATCCTTAAGTACTGTTAACCCTATCTTTGGAATAATAGTAAGCCAAGCTTAGAAGTATGAGTTCTTAATACGTACTCTCTTCTCTTCACGGATTAAAGCTTTGTCTTCTGCTAATGTTTTATCTAGATCGTCAGTAAGCTCCACATTTTGGTTTTCTTCAACTACTTCTAGATCTTCAACAAAATCTTCATCTTCCATCAGATCTTCCAGTCTGTTTTCCCATGAAATTGTAGGTCTTTTTAAATTTAATATCTTATTATCTGAATTATTCATGTCTGATGGCACATCTTGAGAAGAACTGAGAGGTCCAAATGATTTCTCCTGAGAGGAATTTAAATCGTCTGGAACACAAACCTGTTAAAATATCCAATGTGTCTTTTAAAACAGAAAAGGCAAAAGCTGTCCACTAAAAAACAATTTTATAAACTATTAAGTCAAAAAACAACCTGAGTATTTAAAATAAAACCTAAGCAAACAAATATTCATAAATAAATTAGCATTGTTAAATGAATATTCCAATAAGAGAAAACTTAATAACATATGTATGCTACAGGTAAATGTACTGGATCAAGTTGTTAGTACTATTCCTAGCATGGAGCTACCCAATTAGCCACTAACTGAACCAGAATGGAAAAGCTGACAATTTATTGTAAGAATAGTACTAAAATTTGTAACAGGTATCTATTATTTTAATTCCAGTACAGTAATCTTTCAATCTTTACCCACATCCTCCTACTTGGTCAAATATTTACATTTTAAAGTCTTCATTATTTCTTAGGCTTACAGTTATATTTGCAAAATATATTATCTAGTCCAAGAAAAAAATCATTAATATTCTAATAATTAGAGGCTTGATAGGTTCTGCAGAAGCTTGAGTATATTTACTTTTTGTGCAATGGCTGAGAACTTCAACACACTGAGTGTTTCATCGTAGGTAAAACAACACTGACTGATGTTGACAATCATGCTTATTTTCCCTTTACCATGAAAAAAACTTTGAAAATAGTGAGTCAGTTTACTTTCCCGGAAAGGTACATGCTGTTGAAACCTATGGAAAAAATATTCAAATAATTTTAAGTTAAAACAAATCCCATGAAATCAGGATGCTATAAATTTTACAAAGAAATAAAGCTTTCATAAACTTAAAATCTAGGTTAGTGATTAGTTCCACCTCTATTAGTCCTTTTCTTGCTGTTTCCTTTAAATACTACTAATAACTTATAATAACCCAATAGTTAAAATATTAAGAAAATCACATAGAACTGGACTGTATTTTTATTGTAGAGCAATTATAGTATAGTATGTGCAATGAAACACCTTAACTACATAGGAATGATGAAGGCTAATTTAGAATTTACTTAGTCTAAAAGGTTAACTAACAGAGAAATCTTTCACATCTAGAACACAATGCACTGGTAAGAATAAAGTGATCTTAGAGAAGCCTTGTGTAAATGTCTATTGATATATATTTATTATGAAAAATATTGTGGTTACTTGATGAGTCACTGGCATGGACTGACACTTTTATCATTTTCAACCCTAGAGCTCTTCATTTTTTAATCTATAAACTATACATAGTCATTACTAAGAAGGAGGTTAAAAACAACGAAGAAATTTCTAAAACCAATGGAGCTGAAAGTTTAAGTGTTATAGTGTTTAATATTCTAATAACTTTCAGCAACACTTACTTTGACTTTTCACTGTTCTTCAAAACATTAATACACTTTCCCAGAGTCAATAAAGATGTGTTGATGTTCCCAGTCTCCCTTAACCTTTCACCTTCGTTCTGTGTCTTCATGCTTCGTTCTGAACCAGCAAGATCACATAAAGACAATCTGAATAAAGAAAAAAACTATAAGTGCTTCAAAATAAAACAATTCAAAATAATTACAATTTGAAGAACGCTCAACTTACTCACTAACTCGCCTTACACGAGGCGTCTCAGAATCTTCAATCTGTAATATTCTGATAGTGAATATGCTGTGACTAAAAGAAATATGCATAGACCAAATGTTAAGTTTCATTTTTAACTTTTGCATTCTAAATAGGAGACACAAGCATCTTAATCAACATCTATTTATATCCTAACAGTAGACATAGCTCCAGTACATTTTCCAACTAGCTGACAGATATTTTAATCCAGTGTACCTGTTCTGGGTGGTGTGCCTCAGGTGGACTGAGTAAAGGCCTGCAAACCAAAGGGTCATGGTTTCAATTTCCCAGTCAGGGCACATACCCAGGTTGCAAGCCAGGTTTCTAACCAGGTCCCCAGCTGGAAGCAGGTGAAAAGCAACTATACACTGATGTTTTTCTCCCTTTCTTCCTCCCCCTACTTCCCCTCTCTCTAAAACTAATGAATCAAATCTTTAAAAAAATAAAAATAAGAGCCCTGGCTGGTGGCTCAGTGGATAAGGTGCCAGCCTGTGAACCCAAAGGTCGAAGGTTTGATTCCCAGCCAGGGCAACATAATCAGGTTGCAAGCCAGGTCTCCAGCCAGGTCCGTAGCTGGAGGCAGATGAAAGGCAACCATACATAGATGACTCTCTCCCTTCCCCTCTCTCTGAAAATAATAAAATCTTTAAATTATAATAATAATAAATTAAGTATCTTATCTTTCCCTCAGCCCCAAACCCCTTGGAACTTTCTCTTAACATTCTTTTTTATCTAAGATTGTATTTATTTATTTTTAGAGAAAGAGGAAAGGAAGGAGAAAGAAAGGGAGAAAAACATCTACATATGAAAGAAACATCAAATCTGTTGCCTCTTGCATGCACTACAACCCAGGCACATGCCCTGACCTGGAATCAAACTGGTGACCCTTCGCTTAGATATTGGAACAACACTCGAACCATTGAGCCACACTGGTCAAGGCTTCTCTTTCCAACTTCTACTAATATAATTGCTTACAATAAAAATCATAGTTAGCCCTGGCTGGTGGCTCAGTGGATTGGCGCCAGCCTGCAAACCCAAAGGTTGCTGGTTCAATTGCCCAGTCAAGGCAGATAACCAGGTTGCTAGCCAGGTCTCTGGCAGGAGGTAGGTGAAAGGCAACCATACATTGATGTTTCTCTCCCTTTCTTCCTCCCTCCTTGCCCTTCCCTCTGAAAAATAATAAGTAAAATCCCTAAAAAAATTAAAAAATCATAGTTAAAATAGTATTTATGTATAGCCAATCTTCTTTAAATATGTGCCTAGAACAAAACATGGGCTTATCTGGATCATATATTATCCTCATGTCATACTAAGTAAGGAAGGAACAGGGCTTTTCCCTACTGAAGAGAAAACCTGTTTTAAATATCTCATTGCTTAAACTTATTTCCTTTTGTCTCTCATCTTCCAATCCCTCCCATCAAAACATCCTATTTTGAATCCCTTGAGATTCCGCCTTAACAGTATGCATCTAGTGTTTGTGTTCCTGGGGTAAGTGGAAAAGACACAGAGCAAAGCCCATCATTATAGTTACTCGGAAGACATTACACTTAGATATTCACATAAAATGTAAAAATGCCTCAGACTTCATGTAAATTAGTAAATATTTTGTCATAACAAGAAACAGTCCTGTGTTTAGCACTGTTTAGTTTACAGAATGTTTTTATGCCTATGAATTCATTTAACATATCAAAAAACCTACTGCCTACTTTAAACTTAGTTATATTTACATTAGCACAGAATAGCCTGTATTCTTCAGGCTTACACCATAGGATTTACTCCTTACCTTCTACTAGAAGCATTGTTTAGCTTTGTGAAGGCAACACTCTGATGCTTTATTCCCAGTTTCAGAAGTCTATATGCTTCTTTGGAATCAGATACTTGAATCCATTGCAGGTCTTTAAAAAATAAAGAGGACACATATCAATAAAAACCCAGTATCTATTGTACAATGCAATCTAATTGAAAATTTGTACTCTCTTTTCCCAAAGACATATAATGAAATCTTTCTTTTTAATAACATGCCCTAGGTAGCGTCAACTCAGCTATTCTATATTCCACAAAAAAAAAAAAAGAGGTATACAAAAAATAAATTTAATGATTTTCCAGTTTTTAAGCTATATAAATATACGAAGTAAATGTTTCTACCGAGTTGCCCAAAGGGAAAATTTTAAAATGGCTAAGATTACTTAGAATTACATACTGAGAAAAACAAAACAAAACACAGTACAGATGAAAACTACAAAACTACCTAGATGTATGACATTCCAGATTACAACTATTTGATGAATCATAAAATCAAATTTAGTCATAACCAGTATTTTATAAAAATAAAGTAGAACATAGAAAATACTAAAGTGCATTCCTGTAGCAAGGGTAAGTATAGTCAGTGGAACTTTTGAGTTGTAAATATGCATACATGTTTACAGAGCTTTTTGGTCACCATATTATTAATATGTATGCATCTTCTACTTTGAATAGTGGTTTAAAATGATTGGAAAGACACCACTGTGGAAGAACAGGAATATTTCTGAATCCCCAAAGTTTGGACACTATGACAAAGCAAGAGAATAATGCAACTATCAACATATACAGCTTTTTCCATCCTTCAAAATTCAATCAATGATCCTCAGATGAACACAAGACTAGAATAAACCCCTTTATGTTCAAGATTTAATTAACATACCAAAACACACTTGCAGAGTACAAACTTCACTTATTATCTTAATAACTGGTAATTTTTTTAACTTCTAGTTTGCCTTCATATAGTTATAACAAAGCCTAGAAAGGAATTTCACAGCAATAAAACAAGAAGTACTCATTAGTATACCTTTAATGAAAGAATAGCCCTTTACATCCTGGGAAAGACGTAGCATCTTTCTCTTCTGGAACTTGGATGATACAGGAACAAATAAGTCATAAATATATTCATTATAAATCTCAAAGAAAGAAATCCACAGAGAAAATTTTATGTTATTATCCATATTCAAGCTAGCTTGTTCACAATCTTTTACGGATTCTTCAAAATCTGGGATATTCAAAGAGTTTGTTAAACTTCCTACAAAAAATAAAAAAAAAATTAAGCAATTGACTAAAAAATGAGACAACAGAATAGATCAAGCCTCCTACACTTGAAAAACGAAGTATCCTTAAATCTTTCGACAAATTACGTTAAAAGTTTTGAACCAGAGCACATGTAAATAATACTTGTATTAACCAAAGTTTGGCTTCTTCTTTTCTTTTTGAAAATATAGTAATGAACTAAACTGAAATTAGATGCACAATAAAAAACATGGTATCTCCCTGAGATTTAACATGAAAGATGAAACCAGTGAAATGGGTATCTGCGATATTAAACCAAAATAAAACTTTATAATAACTGATATTTTATAGTTATGCACCATATTCTTTGTATTGTTATGCTACTGAAGAAATTAAATTGTTTTTCAAAAAGTGAAAAGCAATGGGAAAAAAAAGTGAAAAGCTTTTCAAATGCATTTCACATAATAAACATTTTAAAAATGAGAAAGGAAATCTTACCATAAAGAGTATCAGAACTGTCACACTGCATTACAACCTAAAAAACAAAAGATTCTACTTAAAAGTTACAAACTATTTTTAGCTAAGATTAAATAACTAGTATATTAATTATCTTTCCAATTAATTCAACAACCAAATCACAACTTTTCATCTACTCAATTCAATAACCTCTGTCTATTAATTATTTTTCTTGTTAAATAATATATTCTCGCAAAGGAAATCTGGCAAAAGGCAAAAGAGAGTATTGAAAAGAGCATCACTGTATATAATCCATGCCACTCTGAAGCAATTATTATTAATATTTCAGAATATTTTCATCTATTTGTTTTCTCCACACTTAGTACACCGTACGCTTTTTCTCTAATTAAAATTTACTTTCAAGCCCTGGTTGGTGGTTCAGTGAAAAGATGCCAGCCTGCAAACGCAAAGGTCGCTGGTTCGATTCCCCAGCCAGGGCACATAACCAGGTTGCAAACCATGTCTCCAGCCAGGTCTGTAGCTAGAGACAGGTGAAAGGCAACCATACATTGATGCTTCTCTCTCTCTCTCTGTCTCCCTCCCTTCCCCTCTATCTACAAATAATAATGAACAGAATCTTTAAAAAAGAAAACAAAAATTTTATTTGCATACATTTGATGGCCATATAACTGAGTAAGTGTGAATGAAATGAACCCCCCTTCCCTTCCTTCCCTCTCCAAAAGCCATGAAAAAAAATGTCCTTAGGGGAGGATAAAAAAATAATAATAATAACACTAATATTAATATCTTAATGTATGATCTTAATGAATTTTTTCTTCTGCATACTAATCATTTCCTTAGGATACAGACATAAGTCTTAACTGGTAGAAGAAAAAATACAAAACATTTTAAGTTCTCAGTCCTAATAGTATGGCCAAATTGCTTTCTAGAAAAACATTTTATAATTAATACATGAAAGTATCTTATTTTTCCATTTTAAATTTCACATGCAAAATCCTATTTTGTTCTAAATAACTTAGGGGAAACTTTTTCATTATTAATGATTAATTTTCACTATGAATTTCCTATGAAATTACCTACCAATCTCCATAATTTCTGTTAAAATACTATTATAATCACGAACTGTGAACTCCGCTAATCAACAATTTTTTACTACCCTGAAACCTTGATTTCTAAATGTCTTCAAAAAGAAAATCCCCACCATATTTTGAAATATTTATAAACTATTAATAGCCCTTAATAATCTCAAATTAGATAAATTTCCCAAAACATTACAAAATCCAGAAGAAACAGGAAAAATAAACCAAAAAGAGGGGGGGAAGGTAAAAACATAATCTAATAGGTAAGAGGTACATGAATGAATTAAGGTAGTAAGAAACTTAAAATGTATTAAATGAAGGAGCATGTTCCTTCATTATAGAATTACGTATTATAATGAATACGCATTATACGCATTATAGAATGCACGTATAAAATCTCAATTTGTTTAAAAAAAAAGACTATATTATATCCTACATGTGAATATATATATGCAAATATATATGGTTGTATTTGTGTGTATGTGTATATATATATACATTACTATCAAAATCCCTGTGTATAGATTTTATAATATAAAGTAAAAAAATCATAAAGGATACTTTCTAATCTGTTAATGATAGTTTCTTCTTCAGATGTGTAACTATAAAAAAATTTTCACTTTTTTTCATATTCCCTTGTTTAGCTTTTGTGTACATGTATTACTTTTATAACTGAAAGAAAATTTTTTAAATCATTACATAATAAGGGCAATGCTGTTTCTACAACAACCAAAAAAAGATTTCCGAGCCATTTACATTTGTTTTGTTTAAACATTCCTGCTGTCTGTACAATATAAAATAAGAGATGTCATTAAACAAGCTTTTAATACTTTTCTCAAACAGAAAACACAACCACCACGACCACAAACATTCTAATATAGGCTGAAAGAAACTAAAGAGTTTATAAAAGATCATGATTCATATGTACTTTACATACTAAAATACTTTCATACCTCTTTAACTTGCCGAAGCAATGCATTTTTGCTAGCAATTTCCTCTTTCTCTTGGTCTGGTGATAACCGTAAATATTCTCTGGATCTATGTGGTTTAAGGTTCATTTTTGTATATAGTCTTCCCTGAAGACTATCAAATAATACATTCAAAGTTCGAGGCAGAATGCCAATATTTTCTTCTGTGCCTGTGAAAAAAGTTTTGTTTTATACTCCCTCCTAGCTAAGAAAGCAAAAACATCCCTGACTACCAAGGCTCCTTTTATACCACAAAAGAAAGAGCAAACAGCTAAGACAATTTGGTCTTCATAGTGTAATAGATACTTTATCAACTATTACTGTGATGCAAAGCCTGCTATTTTCCATTCTGATGAGGCTACAGATTTGCAATCACCCATTTCACAAAGCAGAAAAGTGAAATGAAATATAAAGCATTTCCCTAGTTATCCATGCTTAGTTCACTATGTTACATTGTTTTTTTTTTTAATTTTCACCATCTATCATAGTTTCACAAATGAATTACATTGATCAGAATTAAAAGCCATCAGCAGTACACATTGAATCATGATATTCCTACTAAAAATGGAGCAATGTTCTATGTAATGGAAATATACCTACATGCAAGTATTAATGAGTGAATATCAGTGCTTCCTATTTCCTTCTCAGCAAAAAGAAAACAATGTACCTTGAAATGTGTATGTTTTTCCTGAATTGGTTAGCCCATAAGTAAAAATCAGCCGACTTTGTCCTTTCAAAAAGTCTTTCACTGGCTGCATAACACAACCCTGGAAGAATTCCTTCTGTGTAGTTTCTGGACCAAAAACCTAAGTAAGAATTTTTAAAACAAATCTTTTTAGGAAATTCAAGTTAACATTTATAATGAGTTCTACCCTACCTTGTTTAAAAATTTTTTTAATGATTTTTGTAAGATTCATTCTTAAAATAGGTGTCACATGCCCAGCTCCCACAAATACACTTGATAGTTTACCTATTCTCATAACATTTTCAAGAAAAAAATCTAGCCCTGGCTGGTATAGCACGGTGGGTAAGGTGCCGGCCTGGGAACCCAAAGGTTGCAGGTTCGATTCCCCAACCAGGGCACATAACCAGGTTGCAAGCCAGGTCTCCAGTCAGATCTGTGGCTGAAGGCAGGTGAAAAGCAACCATACAGTGATGTCTCTCTCCCTCTCTGCCTCTCTCCCTTCCCCTCTTTCTAAAAATAATGAAATAAAATCTTTAAAAAAAAGAAAAAAATCTGACCCAACTAAATAAGTTTTCATCTAACCTCTGAAAAAAAATTCTTTAAAAAAGATTATAAAAAGTAAATTGTGATTTATTCACTTCGAATATATATGCTATAAACTTGAATTTGAGTTCTGCCCTTGAGAAAAAAATACAATTGCCTAATATCTAAGTTCCATAGCACAAGATGTACATAGTTAATTATATACAAGTATACAGCAGTTTAGCCTAAGACATGTCTCTTCCTTAAAAGAACAATCTTCAGTTTCACCTGGGCTCTTACCTTAGAAAAACTGAATTTCTGTCCTGTCAGCCCAGAGCTCTTCTCACTTAACCGAGCGAGTATACTTTGAGGATCTTTCAGCAGAACAGTCTGTGAGTCCAGCATGTATACACAGCCCTAGAACAAACAAATACATAGAAATAATCCCACAATAAACAAATACAATTATATTTTGTCCATTTAATGGAGGTATGTATAATGTTAAAACCCAATTAAATTCAACACAAACCTCAGACTCATGATCTTTTTCTGACTGGGTGAATGGTCTTATTCGAAGACAAACCTGGAGATAATCTTTGGACTCCAAAGTGTTTGCCTGAAAATGAAGAACAAAATCACTGTATTTATAAAATACAAAATGTAGCTTTTCAGAGATCATCCTTCTTTTAAGTGGCTGATGATAGTTACATAACAATATAAGATTATATATATAGTCTCTAAGCAAACAGTGCCTCTTCTGTTTTTAACCATTTACATGTATAAGGAAAAACAAATGTTACTTTTAACACGAAATGTTCTCTACCGTCTATAATTTTTTTAAATTTTTTACCGTCTATATTTTATACTTGAAAGTTTACAATAAGTCTTTTTTTCCATAAAATCATAACTTTTCTAACTAAATACTAATATAACAACAGGGCTCTAATCACTAAAACATAGAACTCTAGAATAAATCACAAGGAACCAGAATAATCTATCAAACCACATGCTCAATTCCATCACACATTTAAGTGTGATGTAAGAAAGGGATTATAAAGATGTACAGGGAAACTAAATTACTTTCTCTTTCTTTCTTCCCTTCCATCGTTCCTTCCTTCCTTTCCTCTCTCATTTCCTTTCTTCCTTTCTATGTTCCCTACACTCTTTCCCTTCCATCACTCTTTACAAATAAACTGGGTTAGTCCATCTCTCTAAAGCACCATAATTAACCATCTAAAAGGTAACAAATAGAATACATATGGATTGAATTAAAAAATCCAGAAAGACACAAAACAAACATTATAATGGTAGTCACTATACAGGTGGAAGGGCTTTCATTTCTCAAACACTACTGAATTATTTGAACTTTTAAAAATCTGGATTCTTTTTTTAAACTAACACCTGAAATTCCTGGGGGCATAGTGGGGTATTTTACATTTTTGAGACAATAACATTAGTACCTGACATGTTGAACACCATGAATTATTAGCTCGTAATTCAGTTTCAACATTAGATCACACTATTTATTTGGATGTAATGCCTCTGTGAAGCTGGATTTTTCAGTGGTTGCTATGATAAAAACCACGTCCAATCCCAAAACAATGAGATACAGAAAATAAGGTTAGCTATGTCTACTCCAATTCCAAAGCCTGATAAATTGTGCAGTACCCAAAAAGCATACATATCAGATTAGTAAATAACAATGTAATTGAATAAAGTTAAATTGGTTTTTTTTCCACTTGTTAATTTTTTTTTCAAATGGCTACTGGTTTAGGTCATAAATAGTTATTAAGTTGTTTGGACCTATTACTTGAAAAGGAACTGTTATGTATTTAAGGAACTATGAAAAAATTACTAAGTGTGAAAACTAAAAAAAAAATAATAATTCTCTTCCTATCTTCTAAGTTCTTCTAGCTGGGCTAAAAATCAAATTAACAGTCAGACTGACAGAGAAAATATCCAAAGTTTATTTTATATGACCATACATTTGAAGTCCACAAGAACATGAAAACCCCAGAGGCACTGAGCAGTTCAAGCTTACATGCCATTATGGAACAAAGGGAAGAGAGGCAGAGGTTTTGAGGGGGAAACAGGCAAAAGAGCATAGCACACACAAACGTGATTCCTGTCAGGTAACCCAGGAACAATGGGGGAGTGGACAATATAGTTAACAGGCCCCCTACCCAGATTCTTCCTATCTACCATACTTAATTCAAATTAGGCTAAAGTGAAAATCTTTAAGGGGCATGTTAAGATTCATTTCTTAGCCCTGGCTGGTGGCACAGTGGATAAGGCACCGGCTGGCAAACCCAAAGGTTGCTGGTTTGATTCCCAGCCAGGGCACATGATCAGGTTGCAAGCCGGGTATCCAGCCAGGTCGGTAGCTGGAGGCAGGTGAAAGGCAACCATATATTGATATCTCTCTCCCTCACCCTTCTCTGCCTCTCTCCCTACCCCTCTCTCTAAAGATAATAAATAAAATCTTTAAAAAAAAAAAAAAGATTCACTCCTTGAAGCAGGCCTTTCCATACAAATTACTTTAGGCAGAAAAGGGAGACAGTCAAAGGTTCTTCCTGAATCATTTGTTTAATACCAATTTAAGGACCTGGTGAGGCAGCTTAGTTGGTGAGACCATCGTCCTGATAAGCTAAGGTTGCAGGTTTGATCTCTGGTCAAAGCTCATATAAAAAGCAACCAACAAGTGCATAAATGCAGTAGAACAAATTGATGTTGCTCTCTCTCTCTCTCAAGTAAGTAAAAAAAAAATTTAAATAACCAACTTAGGCTGGTCCGATGGTAGAGGGTTATCAGAACTAAACTAAAGTTAGTGTCATTGAATAACCAACTTAAAATCAATATCCCAAAAGGCTCATCTTGAGATGGCAAACTCTGGTCCCCTTCAGAAGGCTGCCTTAACCCCACAAAGTCTGGAAAGCTCTGCTCTAGTCATACCTGTCTGCAAGCGTATGTGTGCCACACACATTCCCACTCAATCATGATAATCAACATAGTATTTTTCTTGTACTTACCTCAGTGCTTGAAGCAATCATGGAAAATTCACGAGAAAGATCAAGCTTAATGCTGTCAAAATTTATTTCCGAAGGCCTTGCAATTGGATCAGCACTAAAAACATATGATGGTCTAGACATCCCATCTTGATTTAAATTAGATTCCATTCTGCAAGAATAACAGCAGCTTCTTTAGACATCCTTAATAATCAGCATCTCAGACTATGGCATTTAGCCCCAGCTGGAGTGGCTCAGTGGACTGAGCACAAAGGCCTGCAAACCGAAAGGTTGCCAGTTAATTCCCTCACATGCCACACACCTACGTTGTGAGCCAGGTCTCCAGCTGGGGGCCGTGAGAGGTAACTCAATGATGCTTCTCTGCCTCTTTCTCCTTCTCTTCCCCTCTTTCTAAAAGTAAATAAACACAATCTTTAAAAAAATAAAAAAAGACTATAAAACTTAAAAAAGTCTGAGTCCAGCCCAATACTTAATCAAACACAACTGGACACAGTCTACTACTATTATTTATACAATCCAACCTATGAATAAATTCATCAAAAGAAATTTCATAAAGGTAATCCATGAAGTAAGACAATGTAAGATATTTCTGCCTAAAATCCTTGCAGAAATCAAAATGTAAAGGTGGCATAAATTATAAACTAGTTATAATTTATTACTTATTTTATATTTATAATTAATTTTATATTATAAAATAATTTATAGTTATTTTAGTTATTTAGGGTTTTCTGAAGAATGTTACTTACAGACTTTGTAATGTTTCAGCATTTAAGAGTTAAATTTAATTACCTAGACAATTATTTTCAATTGAATTCTTCCAAATAATGCAAGTAAAAAGGGAAATAAAACTATGCAGACATACTCGAAACACTACCTGACACATCATAGATCTTAAAAAGTAAAGGTCAGTATGGAATGCATCAGCAAACTATTACAACTAAATAAAATATCAACTCACTACACTTAAATTTAGGATTAACCTTAACTGAAAAAACATTAACATTCAAACATTTACTGAGACTCTACCAGGTACCTAATACTAGAGAGAAAGAAAGAGACTTGTTCTCTGATAATATTAAGAAATATCCAGAACAGCGACTCCCACACTATGGCTCCCAGCTCAGGAAATAGTAAGGGGCATCCAGTTATATAGATGCACCAAATAAATATGGTCCCTGTGTACTGGCCCTATGTTGTTTTCTTCTCCACAGCATGCCAACAGCGTTAGCTCAAAAACCTACCAAGATGGCAAACTCAAATTTTTACACATCCATTTACTTTTACTATAGCTCAAATTTGCTTATTTTTAGCCATTTAGAACCTAACTCTTTGCACATCCCATGAAACTACATCCAACATCTGCTAGCCACAGAACTCAAGCCACTGCTGCCCTCTGGAGTTCTGAGCCGGGAGCTCCGTGCTGTGCTGCTGTACAACATCACCTAGATACCTAAGTCCCTCTCTGATTCTCCTCTCCTTGCCCTCTGCCGCTTCTAGGTGGCCGCCCTTCGCTCTGGTCTCTGGCAGACTTCACACTGCAAGGACTTCTCTTGCATGCCAAGTGCTGCCCCAATAAAGGGCCGTAAGTGCTCTTGCCACTTTGTGATCCTACCTTTTTCCTTGATAAGCCCTGAAACCCCACAACTCAATACAAAAAGGTTTTCACTTTTTTTATTTTTCTGAATTGCCAAAAGACTAAGGAAATTATACATTTACTTTCAACAAGACCCAGTAAACTACAGGATCAACCAACCATACAATTAAACAAACATCTTTATTTTTTGTCTTTATTGCATTACATAATCAAGAACGTAATGAGAATGGGGAAATCACGTAGTACAGTTTGATGTATTTCAAATATGCAATTTATGGTGAAAATTAAGAAAAGAGTCTCTGATAAAGGAAAAAAAAAAAAAAAAAAAAAAAAAACCTGATCCAGAACATAGGGGAAATGCCTGCAAAAACATTAAAGTACTGGCTTGACATTTCATAATTCAGATTTTATAAAATGCTTGGGAAACTGGAAGGTAAGCTTCATTCTTTGCCTTCAAATTATTTTTTTCTCCCCCAAAAAGATGTATTAATAAATCATTTATAAAATTCCTGAAAAAGAATGTGTCTCCTTACAAAAGTAAGGTTATAGTAGGTTATACTTGCTCATATGCTCAGTTTTCAATGAATAAACTCTCTTTGAACAATTATAAAACTGTTGAGAGATACTGTCTCTTCCTGTACTTTTAATTAACTTCTACTTACAAGTGTGTGGACTCTCTAACTAGGCCAGAAATTTCTTCAGGGCAAGGACCTTGTTTTATACTACTGTGTATCCCCTACAACAAATTTATTAATGTGGAATAAGAATTCCCTGTCTAGTGACTTAAATAATAATAATATCCTTTTTACCAAAAATAAATAAATGGTCCTACTCTTTTTAGTGGTATCTTTAGCAACAGCAGAGTTCAAGACCTCATATCTCATTTCAGAAAGCTGTTGCCAAGACTGACAAACTGAATTTTTATCTTTGCTTCAGGAGATTCTATGGTTGAAGATTAGTGAGTTTTTAAAATCTGCTACTAAATGAGGTTTCTGACTTGAAGTCTTGGGTCTCCGACATCTAATAAAAGATATCCCCTGCTACACTGCCTCTAGGTAAACATGCTACCTTGTTTTAAAACAAAAAACAAATCTGACTTTGATTTGTCTGCTTAAGGCCAAGGAATATTAGAGTTGCGCCAGGCAGGAACAACTCTAACTAAAGCAGCAGGTGGAATGAGATGCGGAAAACCTGCTAACCTGGAGGGTGACGGACAGCAGTCAGCGCACTCCACACACACCCCCTTCTGCTAGACACTGCAAAGGCCAAAAAGAACAAGCCCCAGGCACTGGCAGCGGCCTGGAAAGAGTAAATGCACAGAGGCACAACAGGGCTCCCTGCAAAAGAGACGATGTCACATGCCAGACAAACTGCTCATCTCAGAGATTCAGGAAAATAGCTCTGGCAATAGAGGCCTATGCCTGAACAACAATGACAGCAAGAACTCAGTAAGTATTGTAAACACTTAAGCCTACTGTATATCGGCACTTTTTCTAATAAGTTCATATAGTATCACTATTCTCATAAGAAACGTACTACTCCCACTTAGCAAGTAAGGAAACTGAGGCCTGCAAAAATTAAGGACGCTGCCTTGCTAACAAGCAGTGGGGACACAACTGAAACCCTAGGACACAATTGAAACCCTAGCACAAAGAACATGGTTGAACCCTCCATCGCGCACTAGGTACCCCAGGGTCCCTGCGGTTACTCTCAAGAGCGTTATGAGCCCCATGGAAAGGTGGTACAGCCAGAGCGCTTTCCCCGCTTCAGGCCTGGTCTGTGCGCGGTCACCCACCTCCTACCTCGCACCCTCAACTGGGCCACCTCCTCACCTGCAAGTGTAGCCTAGCCTACCTGACCAGCATGCACCACCGCGAAGTCCTAAATTTTAAATTCAAACAATGGCGGCCAGGGCAACGCACTGAATGCTGGGAGTGGGCGGGGCTTCCGGAAACACGGCGAGAGCGCCGCCGGCTCACACCGCATCTTTCCCACCCACTCCCGGAAAATGCTTTCAAATCTGGGGGGCGGATCTCCGAACGCCTGGTGACCAATGGGCGGAGGGGTTGGTGAGGCCGGGCTTGCAGAGGGTTGGAGCTTCCCACCCGGCTCCGAGTACTCTGCGGTTTACAGTGTTGCCTAGTAACTGCTGGGCATACCACCCTATGTATGCAGATGGACTATGAAGATGTGGCTTAGCCCCGCCAGGTGAAGAGCTTCCAGCAGACTTAGCCCTGCGACTCTCCTTGGGGCAGGTCTAGGAATGGCGGGTCAGCCCGCATTCAGCCAGATCCCTGTGCACTGGAAAGAGCTCGGCGTCCGGAGAATTACTTAGAACGATCGCCGCCCGCGCCCAGAGGGTCGTCTCTCTCGCTGCCAGATGGTCTATAGTGGCCTTAATGTACGAAATAAAATTGTCCCAGATTAGATTTTTATAAGCCTTTTCTCTTTGTTCTTCCTTTCTGAAAATGTCAAGTAGCCACCGCTGCAAGGTACTGTACTGTGTCAATCCAAAAAAAAAATTTTTTTTAAGATTTTATTTTTAGAGAGAAGGGAAGAGAGCGAGTAAGAAGGGATCCTGCACCCCAGGCATGTGCCCTGACCGGGAATCCAATTGGCGACCCTGTGGCTTGCAGGCCTGTGCTCAATCCACTGAGCCACACCAGCCAGGGCGCAATCCAGATTTCATCCATGCAAAAAAAAAAAGGGGGGGGTGGGGGGGCTTTGCAGGGCCCCAATTTAAGAACCAGTACATCCTTCTTTGCTTCTTTAAAAGTTACCCACTTCTTTTAAATAGTGGTGCTGTTACAGCCATATGACAAGCATTCACTACTTAGGCAGTCTCTCCCTGCTTTATTTCATTTTAAAGAAGAACAATTGTTAATGTTAATTGAATAATTTACCTTGTGCCAGTCATGGTGCTAAGCTTATAAAATGGATTATCTTACCGATCCTGAGAACCCTTTGAGGTAGGTACTGTTATTATCTCCATTTTATAGACTCAAAGGTAACTGAGTTCATAAGGTTAACTAATGCTCAAAGACATTCTTAGTGGAGCTGGGATTTAAACTCAGCTGATTGACTTCAATACCCACCCTTTTACATGTAGTCTTATTTTCAACTACTTTGCTTAGTAGCATTGAAACTGGAAAAGCTATTGTTCATGCTGCTTGTCACCTACCAAATCCAATAAACAGAGACAGGCATTGAATCTTTATGGGTGCTTTATTTATTCAGATGGTCAGCGACCTGAGAAGATGGCAGGTTTGTACCCTAACAGATCATCTTAAATTCTATTTTATTATTTTTTTAAACACTACTTTCTTTTTCTTTTTCTTTTTTAATTTTATTCATTATTTCCAGAGATAGAGAAAGGGAGAGAAGCAGAGAGGGAGACATCAATGTATGGTTGACTTTCACGTGCCTCCAGCTAAGGACCTGGCTGGAGACCTGACTTGCAGCCTGGTTATGTGCCCTGGCTGGGAATGGAACCAGTGACCTTTGGGTTCGCAGGCCGGCGCATTATCCACTGTGCTACCAGCCAGGGCTTAATGTCTATTTTATTTATTTATTTATTTTAATTTTATTATTTTTAGAAAGAGGGGAAGGGAGAGAGGCAGAGAGGGAGAGAGACATCAATGTATGGTTGCGTTTCACCTGCCTCCAGCCACAGACCTGACTGGAGACCTGGTTTGCAACCTGGTTATGTGCCCTGGCTGGGGAATCGAACCTGCGACCTTTGGGTTCGCAGGCCGGTGCCTTTTCCACTGTGCTACCAGCCAGGGCTTAATGTCTATTTTAAACAAACTTTTTATAAGGAGAAGAAAAGTGTAGGTAAGGGGTTTGGAATTCAGGGGAAATATTAACCAGATAAAAACTGCAGCATTCTTTCATCTGTGTCCTGGGCAGTGGTCTTTGTGCCCTTGTGAGAAATATGCTCATCCCATCCATAAAACAAATGGACAGTGAGGCCAGGAGTGTAAAGTGAGGCGTTTGTTCATGTTCTTGCAAGAGCAGGTGTCTCGTGATATCTGGTGGACAGACACACCAAAGTGGAACAAGTTCTCCGTAACTTGGGGTTAAACAAAAAGTAATGAAAAGAACATAAGTCATTATTTTTGAAAGATGATGTTCAGGTCTTCTTACAGTTCAGTAGTCCCTTGTTCCTTCAGTGCTTCCTTTACCCTGGTGTGATGAATCCAAGGTTTTATATCTGCCAACTTCACCGCAGTTAGGGTGGTGAGTACATCCCAAGAGCCAGTCCACTTTTCTTCGAGTTGGCTTTCATGAGATTCTGTCTTCCTGGTCTTGAGTAGCACCTTTTCTTCAGGCTCAAAGGAATGTAATGAGCCTGTAGGGGAGAGGTACCTAATATAAGCAGGGTCATTAATTACAGCTAAGATCTAGCTCAACTGTTGTACATTTTTCCTACAATTTTTATTTTGACACCAGCCACTGAGTTTTGCTTTAGAAAAACAGACCCAATTTGATTGGAAGATGCTTAAGATTTACTTCCCATTCAAAATAATTTCATCTGTGGACATGAAATGAGCATAAGATGAAAAGTTAAGTTACCTCAAGCTGATTTCCTGCCCTAGTCACAGTGTCTGCTGGTAGCAACAGCTAACTTTCTATGTTCCAGATACTATTCTGAGCACTCTATGCTCATTGAATTCTAACAGTAACCCTGTGAGGTATTTTGCTCTTCTCCCCCTTAACAGAGGAAGAAACTGAGGTATGGTGCAATTCAGGGATAATAAATGTATCTACTACACAGAGGTGTTAAACAGTTTAACTCATGTAATATTTGTAAAATACTTATGAAAGTATCTAGCACATGTTAAATAATAATTTCTTAAATTTGTATAAAAAATAAACAGTGGAGTTGGAATTGAAATCTGGGCAGTCTGGTTTCAGAGCCTGTGCAATTATTCACTGCATTCTATTGCCACTCAAAGTGGGGCCCTGTCAGTAGTCATGTCACCCTGGCTGCGCCCACTCTCAGCAAAGTGTGGACCGAACAACCCCCGGAGCTCTAATAAAAGAAGACTGAGCCCTGACTGGTGTGGCTTAGATGGCGGGATGTTGCCCCGCAAAGGGAAGGGCCGCCAGTCTGACTCCTGGTCGGGGCGCATGCCCAGGTTGCTGACTGGTCCCCTGTTGTGATTCTTGAGAGAGGCAACCAATTCATGTTTCTCTCTCATCAATGTTTTTCTCCTCTCTCTCTCTCCATCCCTTCCCCTCTCCTTAAAGATAAGTGAGTGAAATCTTAAAATAAATAAATAGTCCTGAGTATGTAGCTCTCTCTGAAAAGTTCAAAAGCAGAAATAACATAGGCTACTTTCTCAAGCCCAAAACTGAGTACATACTGATTACAAAGTTTTGTAGAACAGATTTAACAAATATTTATCAAGTACCTATTGTATGGCAATCATCTCTACCCTTAAGAAAGCTTCAGTCTAGCCCTGGCTGGTGTGGCTCAGTGAACTGAGTGCTGGCCTCTGAACCAGAAAGTGTCCAGTTCAATTCCCAGTCAGGGCAGATGCCTGGGTTGTGGGCCAGGTTGGAAGAGTGTGAGAGGCAACCAACTGATATTTCTCTCACATATAAATGTTTTCTCCTTCTCTCTTCCTCTCCTTTCCCCTCTCTCTAAAAGTAAATAAATAAAATCAGAAGAAGAAGAAGCAAAAGCAGCCTTCAATCTAAAGGAGCCTTTCCCAATCTGGGATTCCCAGAAAGAAGTAACCCCCTAACTCCTTTAGGCACCCATAGCATGTAATGGGTCAACTTCTCTTCAATGCATTTAGAATGGTACTAGTTCTTACTATCCTGAAAAAATAGTCACACAAATAATTGTTTTGATATTTTAAGGTTTCTGTGGGGAACCCCATGCACAATTACACACTTTTAGTTCTCATTGGTTTTGTAGCCCCAGGGTAACTAGAGTGACACTCCTGCAGAGCTGCCTTCCAATGACTTGGTTCCTTTTATGTGGTAATCTGCCATATTGACCTTGTAGAAGGGAAAGTGAGAGCTTGAATAATCAGACAGAGGGGTTTATGACAAGGTGTGGAAATGGTGTACAATACTTCTGCTCATATTCCTTAGGAACCCAGGCATGTAGCCCTCATGTCACTGAAAGGATGAATGGGAAATGTGGCTTTTCTGCACATTCAGGAGGAACATATAGCCATTCTCTGTCACACAGCTAATAATTAATTGGTCTAGCAGCTCTCAAATTCAAGGGCTGTTATTGGGAGATACTGACAATTCAGAAGATAAAATAAAATGGAAATTGGAATTGGAATAAATATTACATGATTTGTTGTGATAAAATAGGATTTAACTACCTTATTGGATGATGCACAAATAATCTGAGAGAAATCTTTTACAAATTTTATCTGTGGGTGTTAACTATTATCTCTTTTATTTCTCTTTTATCTTTTTTAAAGATTTTATTTAGTTACTTTACTTTCAGAGAGAGGAAGAGGGAAGAAGGAAGAGAAGGAGAGAAGCATCGATGTGTGAGAAAAACAGATCGGTTGCCTCTCACATGCCCCCAACTGGGGATCTGGCCCACAATCCAGGAATGTGCCCTGGCAAAAAATCAAACCAGCAAACCTTCAGTTCACAGGCCAACACTCAATCCACTGAGCCACACCAGCCAGGGCCCAATTTAATGTTAGTTAAATGTTAACATCTCTTTTAAATGTTAGTATTCTTTAAAATCTTTAAAATCATTCTAGTTACACTAGAAAAATTATCAGCATTGGTACCACTACTGTTTGGGCTACTGCAGGCGCTTTTTTTTCCAGTTAATGACAAGTGCTACAATGAGTATTTTTTAAAAGATGTTATTAACTTATTTTTAGAGAGAGGGAAAAGGAGGGAGAAAGAGAGGAAGAGAAACATCGATGTGTGAAAGAACCATCAATTGGTTGCCTCTTGCACACCCCCAACCAGGGAGTAGGCCCACAACCCAGGCACTTACCCAGACTGGGAAACAAACCAGCAATCTTTCAGTTTGCAGGATGATGCCCAACCCACTAAGCCACACCAGTCAGAGCTAGAATAAGTATTTTTTAAATAGCAGGGGGGAAAAAATGCTTTCTTAAAAAGTTTGTGTGCTCTATCTTTGCTATGCTACCATTGAGCTCTCTCAAGAGCATTGCATTTTTTTATAGCAGTCCAAAAAGGTAGAGGCACAGTCAGCCCCATGGCCCTTCAAATTTGATTCAGCATATCCCAACACTAGGCAAAACTCCCTGGTTCAAAAGCAACACTTTGCCCTTAGTAGAAATATGTGTAAGAAAGACAAGCATTAGGTAGGTTTTTATGCACTTCGGCTGATTATTCAAGGGTGCTTCCACAAAACCAATCATTGAATTGCCCATTTTATGGTCAGCCAGGAGATTTTACTACTTGGAACAATACACCATATGACATTCCAGATAAGTGAGGGTATGCCTTTCTTTTAAAGGTAAGAGAATGGACTGTAATGAAGGAGAGGTGGGAATACAGAATGTTTGCTCAAGGCAAAGGGAAGAATATGTTGGAAGAGGTTGAGGGGAGTGGAATAAGCTGGGCTACTTAGTTAATACACCAGTGAATTCCTGACTCTGTCACTTTGAAGTTTGTGACATTGGTCAAGGTCAAGGAACCTTTCTGAGTCTGATGCTTCTTAAGTGCCAGTTTCTCAGGTACAGAAGATACCCAATAAATGGTAGTTACTATTGCAATGTAACAGGTGAGTCCAAGGTAGAAAAATAATATGAAAGTGATCTAGCACCCACCTAACAAATATAGTCCCTTCCTCTCCTAAGGGAAAGAATCCTCACTGGATTGTATACGTATCTTGTATGAATTTGCTAGATTTGAAACCCTTTTGGCCTTACAGGAACTGTGCTTTACTCATTTTTATTAATCCCTTTGACCAAAGGATTGCTATTGTCTATAACAGGAAAGGACAGAAAGACGTGGGACTGAATCAACCGTCTTCAATCTTTTACAATAGTTCATATTTGATGTTTGATGAAGATCTAAACAAAAAACAGGAATGATGAGAATGAGAGAAAAGCTGGCTGTCCAAAAAATTCATAAAAGAGCACATAAAATGGAGCCCAGTCATCACCGGTAACACAGCGGATAAGGCATTGACCTGCAAACCCAAAGGTCGCTGGTTCAATTCCCCAGCCAGGGCACACAACCAGGTTGCAAGCCAGGTCTCCAACCAGGTCCTTAGCTGGAGGTGGGTGAAAGGCAACCATACATTGATGTCTCTCTTTCCCTCTCTGCCCCTTTCCCTTCCCCTCTCTGAAAATAATTTTTAAAAAAGAAAGAAAAGAAAATGGAGCCCAAACCACAGAAGCTTAAAAGTCAATCAAAATTCTAATGAAGTAGAAGTTTAAGGAAATATTGCAGTAGGATTCCTAAAATATATTTTAATTCTGAGTCACAGTTGCAATGTGCAATTTCTGGAACAGTTAAAAAACAAATAGAAAACCTGTCACATGAGTGGATATTTAGGGAAAATTCGTGGGAGTGTTTGGGACATATTTGAAATGAGCTGTTTTATGTTTTGTTTTGTTTTTTGTTTTTTGTTTTTCTGATTGCTCATTGTGGAGCAATACGTGACTAGGCGGATAAGTACCAAACAGATAATTTGGTACAAAAAGAAACAGCTATATTCAATGACTATAAATTTAGCATTTCCAACCTCTTCTTGCCAAGGCATCTTCATATTATCCAGTGTGGGGCTCAGCCACTGACTGTGTCGGTCAAACAGCCAAGGGTATGAGATTCTTTTGCTAGAAATATGCCAACTCAAGTCATCTTGGCATCTTGGGGAAGTCATCTTCCCCAAATTCCTTTGTGTAGTAAAGTAAATGTTAAGAGACTTCTATCCTGGAAATGAACTCTGAAAAGGACTGAACATGGGAGGGACGTTAAAGAGATCCCTCCTCTCTGCTCAGGTGTGCACAGTCTCTGGTCCAGTGACCCAACTGTTTCTCCGTTTGGAGTCTGGGGCTTGGGGATGCCTTTTAATGCTTATGGATTTATTTTGTTGCTCAAAGGCATTATACATGTGTTATGAAAAAGCATTATTCTGAAATGCAGGAAGACTAATGGTTCACTTTTTTTGCTTCTCTCTGCTGAGTCCTCAAACAGATCCTGGTAACAGGTGAGTAATTCTTGACTTCAACTAGAAATTTTGGGATGTCTGTCAAGGACCTTTGGGCGCTAAACACTGACCTTTGCTAATGAAGCTGCCAAAGTTTCTACATTGTGTATGAGACTTTGGGACAGGAATACTTTACATAAGGCCTAGAATAAACAGCAGAGTGATTTACATGGGATTTGGTCTACAGAACGAGGGAAAATATACCACTCCTAATTCACAGAAGAGGCAGCGAGCTCAGGAGGGGGATGTATACAGCTGTCATCCGGGAACAATAAAATCTGGCAATTGTCTCCCAATCCACCTTGCTTGCAATTAGCTCACACTGCTGGCACAAAGTATTTTTGGAACGAACCAGAAAACTGATGTTTTCTTTTTTCCTTGAAGACTTTATTTATTTACTTTTAGAGAGAGGGGAAGAGAGGGAGAGTAACATCCATCAGTTGCCTCCCACAGGTGCCCTGATGGGAACCAGGGACCCAAACCCGAAACCCCAAACCCGAAACCCCGGCATGTGCCCCAACCTGGAATCGAACCAACAACCTATTGTCCTTTCGGGATGATGCCCAACTGAGACACCCCGGTCAGGGCCTGATACTTTTTTGTTTGCATAATTAAAAACACCTTTTTTTTTTTTTTTAATTTCATTATTTCTAGAAAGAAGGGAAGGGAGAGAGGCAGAGAGGGAGAGAGACATCAGTGTATGGTTGCCTTTCATCTGCCTTCAGCCACAGACCTGACTGGAGACCTGGTTTGCAACCTTGTTATGTGCCCTGGCTGGGGAATCAAACCTGTGACCTTTGGGTTCGCAGGCCGGTGCCTTACCTACTGTGCTACCAGCCAGGGCTTGCAAACACCTTTCAAAGCATCTTAGATATAAGCTTTTCCCAACCATGGCCAATTTTATCTTGTGTGGACTTGTGGCATTCACACTACCAGGAAAAGTCAATCTTTGCTTGTCATCTTTGAAATCTATTGGTGCCCTTCTGTTAAGGTTTTTCTAGGACTGTGGCACCAGTACAGTTTCATCAGCATTGTGAATTTATTTAGGGAAGAAGAGGGTGGAGATATTATCTTAGCAACTTTATCAATGTAATGTTCACAGTTTCAAAATAAACTTTTTCACCATGGATTTTAAGGTACGTGATCCCTCCCTGATTGGTGTGGCTCAGTGGATTATCATCCCACAAACAGAAAGGTCACCAGTAAACTGATGATGTTTCTTTCCCTCTCTTTTCCCTCCCCTACCCTCTCTCTAAAGTAAATAGTTTTTTAAGAGAATTGATCCCATGACTTTTTAAATTTCTGCAGCCAGGCTTCTGAATCTTCACACTCACTTACCTTCAGTATTTAGTTCTGAGATGGTACCTTATTGTAGTTTTAAATTGCATCTCTCTGATGATTAGAGACATTGGGGCATGGGGGCATGGGGGCTGGTTGGAGTAGGGCAACTTGGGAGGTGGGAGGTTTGGGGGTACATCTATAATAGTGTCAACAATGTAAATAAAAGAATTGTGTACCTAAAACTTATATGTTGTTAACCGGTGTTACCCCTAATAATTTAATTTTTTTAATTAAAAAAAAAAAAAAACAAGTAAAAATAAAGTAAATATTTCAAAACAAAAAGCAAACAAACAAAAAAAGGGAGTGATGAGTACAGGATGGGAAGAATATGGAAAATAGATCTCCAATAAATATACTTGCCATAAAAGTTCAGTCATAGATTGATCCCAAGTCCCACAGCAGGGAGAGGTATAGCTACACACGCCACCTACAGAAAGCACACGTGTGAAGGGAGGTCCCAGCAGAGAGCTGCCCTGTGACCTTGGTGGTGGAGATCACAAGTGGACTTGAGTATTAACAGAGTTTGCAACCCAAACGTAGAACTGGCTCACCTACAGGGGAACAGTCCATAGTCTTCACACTAGATAAACAGTGTGTTCCAGGACAGACTCTAAATTATTCTAAGGTCGGAATTGCCACGTGGCTTATGTTTATGCAAAACTGCTTGCTGGAAACAGAATGACAACACTATTAAAGTCCATTTAGCCTTGACCTGTGTAGCTCAGTTAGTTGGGCAATGTCCCACAATGTGAAAGGTCACTGGTTGGATTCCCAGTCAGGGCACATGCCTGGGTGTAGATTTGGTCCCTGGGTCAGGGTCCATGTGAAAGGCAACTAATCAATGTTTCTTTCCCTCTCTTTCACCCTCCCTTCCCCTCTCTCTCTCAAAACAAATACATAAAATCTTTTTCTATTTAAAAGAGCATTTAAATGGCACAAACCCAGGCACCTTCTCAAATCGTCATACATGCATTATGTAAGGGAGAGGTAAAATAAAAATGACTTTCAGGGCCCTGGCTGGTAGCACAGTGGTTAAGGTGCCGGCCTGCGAACCCAAAGGTTGCAGGTTCGATTCCCCAGCCAGGGCACATAACCAGGTTGCAAACCAGGTCTCCAGTCAGGTCTGTGGCTGGAGGCAGGTGAAACGCAACCATACATTGATGTCTCTCTCCCTCTCTGCCTCTCTCCCTTCCCCTCTTTCTAAAAATAATGAAATAAAATCTTTAAAAAAAAAAAAGTTATTAAAAATGACTTTCACACATAGATGTGTTTTGAGAAAATTTTTGAATTATATTCTTTTGAACAATGATTTTATATTCATAGATGGAACACTTTTAATCTTGTTTCAGACAACCAAGAATTTCCTTTTGTTTTAAATTGATTTACCTGCAGTGCTAGTAGGAATATTCTGTTATTACTCAGAAGTAAAATTTTAAACAGCTAAGGAGTTAAATTGCTAAGAAAACTGACCCATCTCCTAATTTAGGATCTAACTTTATTTATATGTTTACAGTAGTGTTTTTATATTGACCTCAACTGTCAAAAGCATGTTAAAAATAAAGAAACAGGGATAGGGGAAGTGGCATAAGTCCTCTGAACAGCCTAAACGGGGATTGTAATGTTTAGGTTTTCTTAAGTGAGAACTTTGGACCCACTTGTGTTTATCCCAGTTCACTTTTCCCTTACTAAACATTTTAGAAGTGTTGTATAAGTTATGAAAAAAAAAAAAATCCAAGAAAATTGAGAGTACAAAAGAACTTTCTTTATGAGCCACCATCTGAAGAAGAAGACCACTGTTAATCTTTTCATCTTTTTCATTTCAGGGGTTTTCACTGCATATACATATGTTTCAAATTTCCACTGTGGTTACTATTGCCTGTTTCTTTTATAGTCATGGTCAACTTTGCATTCCCTCTTCTCTTTTTTACTTATAAAATCAGCATTTCCACTATTTTATAAAAAGGGCTCTTCATGAGCGTTTTTAGTGGTTGTCTAATAGTCTGTCATGTGGCCACATTACAATTCATTTAACTAGTTCCCTATTATTGGACACAGAGAGATTGTCTTCCAGGAAATCTTTTTTTCTGTGTTCCATGCGCTGCCTCTCAAACTGATGTTGATGTATGTGGCCAACTGCCAGGGGTTTCTACATCCACAGGATAAATATCTTTTAAGAGTATGCAATTTTTCACACAATTGAAAAAGGAGGTTTGTTCTAAAATAAATCCAACCCATACATTGAAATAGAACTACCAAGATGTGTGAATTTTTAAGATAAAACACAAAACAGATTTTTTAAATTAAATGAAATGTAGTTGAAGAGAAAATCACTTTGTTTACATATTTGTAAATTATAGATGCAGCCTCCATTGCTAGAACTGTGTGGTGATCTTTTGTAATACTTAATTTTATATCTTATGGAAGTACTATATATATATGAGCTCTGTCCCAAAAATATCAGCCACACAAACTGTTTTAATTTTCTTGACTTCAGCTTGATACTTTTGGAACAGACCTGATATATAAGAAAGCAGTGCCATGTGAACACATGAGAAAATAAACTAAACCAAATCTTGCTTTGCTTTTATGAAGAATTTCTAGGACTGTATCTGCTTCCGTGTTCTATTTTAAGTATGTCTATCTTTTGCTTGTGTTTCATACAGTTAAAAAAAAAGATATCAGCTCTTTATTATTGAGCATTATTTTTTTTATTTATTATTGGCATTTTTATTTTGCATTATTTGAATTAATTCTATTTCTTTTATGTATCTCTTTTTTTGTTGGAAACAAATATTTTTAAAATGGATTTATGAAGGGACTTCAATAACCCATTTTTTCCCAAAATTAAAAAAATCGTATTATGATTTTAAAAAACTACATAACTTAAAGCTTACCACCCTAAGTATTTTTACATGTATAGTCCAGTAGTGTTAAGTATATTTACACTGCTCTGAAACAGGTCTCAAGAACCTTTTCCTATTACAAATCTGTAACTCTATACCCAATAGAGGACAATTCTTCTCTTCCCCCGCCTTGTCCTTGGTAACCCCCATTCTATTTTATTTTTCTATAAATTTGATACCCAATATAAATGGAACCATGAAATATTTGTCTTTTTGTGACTATCTTATTTTACTTAGCATAATGTGCTCAAGGTAAATTCATGCTGGAGGCTTATGACAGCATTTCCTTCCTTTTTACCAAATTTTGTTGAGCCATTAATCTGTTGGACATTTGGTTTGCTTCTACCTTTTGGTTATTATGAATAGTGTTACTGTGACCATGGGCATACAAGTATGTCTTTGAGATCCTGTTTTCAATTTAGTGGGATATATATACCCAATCACAGGATTGCTGGATCATATGATGCTTCTATTTTCAATTTTTTGAGGAACCTTCCAACTATTCCCCATAGCAGTACAACCCATTTTTTAAAAGGAAGAAATGGCAAACACATATCCTGCTTGTAGAGGATCATGTTGGCTCAACACCTTAAATTCACAAGAGTCAGGAATTCACTTCTTCAGCTTCCACTGTCCCCACTGCTTTCCCTGACCAAACCCTGATTTTGTTCAGGTATTTATTTACTTTCCTGCAGAAGGGCCATGACTCAAAGGAATTATCCTCATCCCAGCTTTGGGAGTGTTTCTTGCTTGTTTAAACCACTCATGGTAATCCCACCAGCTTGTCACTGAAGGGTGTAGGAACTCACACTTCAGTCATTTAGGGTACAGCTTTTCTTTGACGGGTATTATTGGCAGAAGAGCGGACATATGACCTAAGCAAACTCAAGAGAAATGCTTTTATAGCATGACTGGGTGAAAGCTTTTCTTTTCCTCTTGTAGAATATAAACAAAAAAAAGTGTGTCCCCGTTTCTTCATTTATTAACAATGAAGGCCCTAATCAGATAAAACTAATACACAAAAGATAACTAAAGCAAGAAAGTGTCAAAGAAATAGAGTGAAACCCTTATGGTATTGGACTGGAAGCCCTTCTGAGTTTAAGCTGGTTTGAGCTGGGTTTTCTGTTACTTGCAGCTCAAAGCATCCTATCTAATGTAAATCTCCCCTGCTGTCCAGACCTTTGGGGAAAAGCTTGAGAATTACCTACCTATCTCACAATCCTGGGGACTAACAACTGCTCCTGCTGCATTTCGTCTTCACACATTGGCTGGTCAATACAGTCTTCCCACAACCAACCTGGGGATATAACCTCAGGACATTTTTAAATCTGAGAGAAGGTTTCCATTCCTTCTTTGAAGGTTAAATGAGGAAAGTGGGTATTCCTCCTATAAGGAGATGGACTGTTACTAGACCTAATCTGCAGAAAGAGAGGATGTACCTTGGTGGTAGCTTTGGAGAGGATGGGAGCACAGGGCTACTGCTAGCCAATTCTGTATTTTTGTGTGAATTAGAAAAAAAAGTGTTTCTCCCAAGACATTTTACTTCCATATGATGGTAAACCGTCATAATACATACATTGATTTTGTTAGCACAAAACATTCTTTCCTTTGCCAGAAAATTGTCATAATGAATAGGCAAGTCTATGCTATCTGGGGTATAAATAGCTCTCTCTTAGCCCTGGCACTACTGAGCATGGCACCATCTGGACAAAGAAATGTGGCGGTTTATTATAGACAGACAGAACACAGAATGCAGAGCTGATGAAAAACCTGGTGGAGATGTACTTACAGTACTTTTAGTTCAGCCATAATTTTGATAGGTAAACAACTTTAACAGGTAAACGGGGGAGATCTGGGCTTTTTTTTTTTTTTTTTTTTTTTTTAAACTTCTCATTTCAGAATAATTTCAGAATTGCAAAAAAAGATACAACAAAATTTATCACCAAAACTCCAAAATCAGTTCTCTATCTCCTTCATCCAACTTTCCAAATGTTCACAACTTACATAATGATACTACAATTATGAAAATCAGGAAATTAACTTTGATACTATACTATTAACTAATATACAGGTCCTACTCAAATTTCATGAACTGTCTCACTTTTATTTTTACGGTCCTCAGTCCAATGCAGGAGCTGTCATGATTTTTTAGTCTCCTTCAGTCTAAGATAGTTCTTCATTGTTTCTTTGTCCTTTATGACACTAACACTTTTGGAAAGTACTGACCAGTTATTTTGCAGAAATTTTTTAAAAAGTTTAAGATTTTATTTATTATTTTTAGAGAGAGGGGAAGGGAGAGATGCAGAGGGAGAGAGGCATCAATGTATATGGTTGCCTTTCACCTGCCTCCAGCTACAGACCTGGCTGGAGATCTGGCTTGCAACCTGGTTATGTACCTTGTCTGGGAATTAAACCAGCGACCTTTGGGTTTGCAGGCTGGCACCTTACCCATTGTGCCACAAGCCAGGGCTCAGAAAAACATTTTTTGATTGTGTATTTTTGGTGTCCTCATAATTAAATTTAGGTTGTGCATTTTTGGCAAGAATAGACAGAAGTGATGTTTTGCCCTTCTCAGTGTATTTTAAGAGTAATGTGATGTTTTTAAAAATTGCTTTATTGAATTTATTGGGGTGACATTGGTTCATAAAATTATATAGGTTTCCAGTGTACAATTCTATGATACATCACCTGTATATTGTATAGTGTGTTCACCATCCAAAGTCAAGTCTTCCATCACCATTTAGATGATGACTAGCTGAGATAAAAGTTAACGTAGCAGCCCTGGCTGGTGTGGCACAGTGGATAAAGTGCTGGCCTGCAAACCCAAACGTCTCTGGTTCAATTCCCCAGTCAGGACACATAACCAGATTGCAGGCCAGGTCTCCAGCCAGATTTGTAGCAGGAGGCAGGTGAAGGCAACCAAACATTGATGTTTCTTTCCCTTTCTTTCTCCCTCCCTGCCCTTCTCTTTGCAAATAATGAATAAAATGTTTTTTTTTAAGTTAATGTAAACATAATATCTAGTATTATTAAGCTTGTCCACAGATACTGCTGGGATTTTTGTTTTAACCCAGTAGCTGATTTTTAAAATTTGAAGCAGTAGAACCTTGCTGCATATGTAAATGTAAATGTGCACAGCTTTTAAAAAATCTTGATTTCCCAAATTTTCTTGCAACCAAGAGTGGATAATATGGCCAGCAAGCAAAGGTATGTTAGGTGTGACATCTATGAAAGCTATTGAATTTTATAAAAGAGACATACTTACCTGAGATGTGCCTTTTAATCTTTACTCTCCTTCCTTCTTCCTGCTTTGAACTTAAAAGCAATGCTTAAAGATGCAGAAGTCACCTTGTAACCTAAGGACTAAAAGCTACACATTAAAGATGGTAGAGCATGCCCTGGCTAGTGAGGCTCAGTGAATAGACTGCCAGCCTGTGAACCAAGGGGTCACGGGTTCAATTCCCCATCAGGGAAAATGCCTGGGGTTGGGGGCCAGGCCCCCAGTTGGGGGTATTCAAGAGACAGCCACACATAGATGTTTTTCTCCCTCTCTCTAAAAAAAAAAAAAAAAAAAAAAATATATATATATATATATATATATATATTTTAATGATGGTACAGCAGAAAGCTAAGAAGATCCTAGTTCCTCTTTTTTTATAAGTAAGGAAGCTGATGCTCAGGGACTTTAAGTAGATTATCCATGGTTGGTTAGCTCTTAAGCAAGTGCAGCTGTGATTCAGATGTTTTTATGACTCCAAAGTCATCTATTTTCTACTACAGTACAAAGCTTCCTAAAAGGATGAGCATATTTAAAACTTTTTGTACATTTACATTGTGATGGACAAAAGTAAGTGTGAAGGGTGAAATAAAGTGACAGGAGTGCCACAAGTTTTACTTGCATGTTGACTACTAACAACTCCAACCTGCTAGCAAAAATGCCCAGGTAGTTATCTGGCACTTTCAAACGGTGATAAGCAATTTGTGATGTGTCACCAACAAATATTTGCCATCCAAAGAGCACATCCAAAACATCATGACCATAAGGCAGAGGTCACAAAAAATGACAGACATGTTTGGACTAGCTGGTGTGTTTACTCAATTGCTTGAACTGATAAATAACATGTAACAATTAAGGTTTCTGGTCTTATAAAACTCTGGCTTTGGCAACAGTTAACTGGAGCTAACTCTCCAGTGCACCATTCCATTTCATACTGCTTCTCTGATGCCAAGTCAGAGTATCTATTTCTATCTATCATCAGGTCTGTTCTATTGTTCTTTAAAAATATTTATCTCCATCATATATCTGATCTCCACCTCAAACAAAAATAGATGGATAGCTGGCTAATTCTGTTTTGTATTTGTTTGTTTTTATTTGTTTTAAAGATTTTATTCATTATTTTTAGAGAGAAGGGCAGGGAGAGAAGAAGAAAGGGAGAGAAACATCCATGTACAGCTGCCTTTCACCTGCCTCTAGCTAACAGACCAGGCTGGAGACCTGGCTGGGGATCAAATCAGCGACCTTTGAGTTCTCAGGTCAGCACATATCCACTGAGCCACCAACCAGGGCTGTAGCTGGCTAATTCTTATTCCTGGACCACTTAAGACAAAGTTTCTGCTACCTGCCAGTAACCTCAGAATTTGGAAGAGCACTCAGACATGCGCCTTCTAAATCTGTTTGCAGATCAATATCCTGTTCAGCTCATTCATATTACCCTCATGACATATATGTTACTTTTGCAAGCCTTCACAACCACCACTGAAGTATTATCATTCTCATTGGCATGGGAGAGGTTAGATGATTTTTCTGAGATCTTCTTTGCAATTATGTTAATATTTTGACTGCTGTTTGATTTACAAAGCTGTTGTCTCAGAGAACTTCTTTTCAAAAAATGAGAATGGGTAGAATAAGTAAGCCAATAGTTCTCTTTCTTATCTAATTGTGACCTTGCATCATCAATGTTTTTTCACCACCTTTTTCCTTATCATGATACAATGAGCTAATATTAGTGAGCCCTATGTGCCAGGCACTATGAGGCACTATGTACTGATTTATTGATGATCATAATCTCTGAAGTAAGTTGGAGGATAAATTTATTTTTCTTTCTTTTTGTAAAGTATATTTTATTTTATTTTTTTTTTAATTTTGAAAAAAGATTTTATTTGTTATTTTCAGAGAGAAGGGCAGGGAGGGAGGAAGAAAGGGAGAGAAGCATCAATGTATGGTTGTATTTCACCTGCCTTCAGCTAAGGACCTGGCTGGAGACCTGGCTTGCAACCTGCTAATGTGCCCTGACTAGGGAATTGAACCAGCAACCTTTGGGTTCTCAGGCCCACACCAGTCCACTGAGCCATACCAGCCAGGGCCTAACGTTTATTTTATTGATTATGCTAATTTTTTCTCCTTTGTACCCTCTGCCCAATACCCCCAATTCCCTCCAGCAATCTCCCCTTAGTTCATGTCTATGGGTCGTGAATGTAAGTTCTTTGGCTTCTCCATTTCCTTTACTATTCTTAACGTACCTCTATTTTGTACCTACCCATTATGTTTTTTGATCTCTGCATCTTTCCCCCCATTAGAGGGTAAATTTTTAAAAGTTGAATTATGATTTGCATACAAATATGAAATGAACTTGTATGTGATTTTATTTAACGTATCAACTAATGATGAATTAAATAAGATGTTACAGCAAGTTCAAATGAGAACCCAAAAAGCAAATACATTTACCCATCAGTAATGCTAAAATGAACTTCATTTATAGGTGCAAACCTGATATATAGTCAGAAGAGAATAATCAATTACACACCACTAGACACAATTGACATTTACATGATATTTAAGCAATTTATTAAACACTGATGTCCTAGAATCATTGCATTACCTTGTTTTCTACAACTTACAGAATTTTAAAATATCTCAAAGACAATAAAATGCAGAAGTAATCTGAATGGATAAACTAGAAAGCATACCTACTAATTTTTAAAAATTCTCATTTCAAACTATTTCACAATTTTTCATTAGAAGTACTTTCATTGTTGTTCCCCTTTACAAATGAGGAACTTGTAGCCAAAAGAGGTTAAGTAAATTTTCCCAAGTCTCACAATCAGTAAGTGGTGTAATCATATTTGAACACAAACCTAACTGAATCTGGAAGAAAAAAAACCCTCCGCTTATTAAATCAGTTTTCTTCTTGGATTCATTGTGGTTGAAACATTCCATTCAAAGCAAGCAAGAATAAGAAAACATGAGCCTACTATTTCTTCTTTTCCTCTTTGTAGATATTATAAGCTGGTGGCCTGAATTCAGCCCAAGGAAATTTATTTTTACTTGCATAATGTTAAAAAAATTTTTTTTAACTTAAAAAATTAATCATCTATTGCTGTGCAACAAGATATCACTAACCTCAGGGGCTTAAAACAATAAACATCTATTATCTCAGTGTGTTAGGTGGGCGGTCCTGGCTCAGGATGTCCCTGAGTTTTGGGTTAGGGATGCATCATCTGAAGGCTCGCCCGGAGATGGGCTTATTCATATAGTTGGCAAGGTGGTAAAGGTTGTTGATGGGAGATCTCTCAGTTACTGCCCATGTGGGCCTCTTTTAAATAATTTAAAATATGTTTATTGGCTTTAGAGGAAGGGAGAGAGAGAAACATTAATTGGTTGCCTCCCATACATGCCCCACCTGGGAATCAAAACCATAACCTAGGTACTTGTCTTAACTGGGAATTGAATTCACAGCCTTTTGGTGAATGGGATGGTGCACCAACTAAGCCACATTAGCCAAGGCCTCATGTGAGCCTCTTCCAAGGCTGCTTGAGTGTCCTCATTTCAGTGACTGGCTTCCCCCAGAGGGTCTAATCCCAGTGAAATTGAGGCAGTCTTTCATATCCTTTATGACCTAACTTCAGAGTAGGTCATATATCATGAATTTTGCCGGGTTGCATTGGCCACTCAGACCAATCCTGATACAATGATGCACTTTCTTAGATGACAACCCTAGGGCACAAATGCCATGGGGAGAGGACTGCTGGAGGCAGCCCCTGAGACTATTACATGAACATTAAACATCACAGGATTTCATATAAAAATCGAGGTATCTGACCTCTCTTGGAAAGTCAGATCTGGCAACCCCTAGCCTGCATTCCCACTTGACAATAATCAGTTGAAATTCAATAGTTACTGCTCATTTTGGAAAGAGCATACTTTTCCAGGATTCATATTGGTTTCCACTCAACATATTCATGTAACCAGCTTGGCTCTTTTGAGCTCTGTTTTGTGCTAAAAGTAATGCCCCAGATTTCCCTGTCTTTTGGCAGACCTGGGAGGCAGTTTAATAAATAATAGGAGGGGAAAATATAAAATAAAGTAAAAAGTTTTTCTGGGAGCCCCATGTTTCCCTCAATTGAACTATATTATCACTCTTTCCTATTTCCCACCCGCCACTTGCAGTTTTGCTCCCTTCTGCTTTGTGTAAAAGTTACTGTGTCCATGAGACTGTGTTTGGGAGTTTCTAAGCATAACTCCTAGAGAAGTTTAGAGGTAGGAGGGAAGAATATTCCACATGGTAACCTGTCATGAAAAGAAGGTACAAAATCTTTTCAAGGCAGGTAATCAAGATAAACTTCCTGGGTCCCTATACCATGGTAGTTTCACGATGCGGGCCAGGTAGGTAAAGGGAAATCTCATGAGAAGTGGGGAATAATGCCCTGGCCCTGCTTTAGCTGGTTGTTGTCCCTTCACTCTTTACTACTTGTTTCTGTGCTCCTTCTGTGGCTAGTGAGCAGACTCAAGTCAGTTAAGATTTTAAGCTTGTGTAATAAACACCTATTGCTTTGCTTTTCCAATATTTCCTTTGCCTTCTTCTGATGTTTTATTCGAGGTAACGGCATCTTGTATCTCTCAATGCAACTTCAAATAGGGCTAACCCTGATCTCTGACTCTAGGATTGAGCAGGTGACACAGTCCTGTCGCCTACATGGTTCAGTTAAAGGAAAGTGATAACTCAACAGAACATCAGAGCCAATCCAAAGCTTTTTCTTTGTTTCTTTTTCTTTCACTTTTTAAGATTTTATTTATTTTCAAAGAAGGGTGCAGGAGGGAGAGAAACTTCAATTGGCTGCCTCTTATACTCCACCAACCTGGGACCTGGCCCACAACCAATGTATGTGCCCGGACTAGGAATCAAACCAGCAACCTTCTGGTTCACAGGCTGGTGCTCCAGCCAATGAGCCGCACCAACCAGGGACCAAGACTTTTTCTGAAACTATTGAAGTATGTGCCGCTCACAGAGCTGGCTTCTAAAACATCTTATGTGATCATCCATGCTCTCTATCCTCTCCCTGCTGCTGGCTGGACAGCTATGCTCAGAGATAAGAGGGAGTCATGCATTGCAGAGTAGGGGGTCTGTTAGCTTAGGCTCTGCTGGACTGCATGAAGCAGTTTCCTCTCAATCCCCATCACCTGCCTACCTTGGATTGTAGAGTAAGAACTTAACTTCATCATGATTTCCTTTTTTTTTGCCTTAAGCCACCAAGATTTGAAAGTTCATTTTATGGAACTAACATTAATTCTGTGATGACCCACCCCCTGCCCCCATGGGACCTTAAAGTAGGGCACTAATAAAACAAAAGTCTAAAATAAGTGACACTGGCTTAGTATGCCAGTTGTGGGAACAAAGGAAACTGGCTCCAGAGGCAGAAAGATGGCAATCCATGCTGTGCAATGGCAAAATATTTGACAAAATTCTTGCTTGTGGTAACTTAAGAGACAGACTGATGATCTGCCAGCTCCAAAAGAAGCAGTTGGAAAGAACCAAACTCTTCATGCATATCGGCCACTATTTGTTGGCAATTTTAGGCAGTGTGCAGGAAGAAATAAAAGTAAATAGGAAAATTATATAAACTTGAGAACTTGAAGTCTTCTAGACCCCACATAGTAGGAAATAGATTGAGAAAACTTAGCAACAAAGGCCTGCTAAGGAACCACCTTACGGCAAAGATGTCGTTAAAGTTGCAGCCTTCCCACTCAATCCTGACCGCATCAAGGCAACTGTCATTAGGTTGATCGAGACATAAGGAAAAGGGAAAATAAGACAAAGAAGATTGAGAAGTATGTCTAGGACAGTATTTGGGGTACAGTTTTTGCCATAGGAACTGTCTGAAAGGAAATCAATGAGAAGTCTGTTAAATTTCTGAGGAAATGGGATTGCCAAAGAAAACAAAACCCTGGGACAAAGACTAGCCAAGATGCAAAACAGCCTTGGACGCATAGCTTTCCATATGAGGAAGCTGACGCCAAAATCTGCATAGCCACATAGATAGCCTACTCCTCATCAACCACTTCAGATATTGGCGTGGAGAATAATCAATAAAAGAGAAGTCCCAAAAAGTGGAACCAGAGCTCAAAGGAAAATATGGACAAAATAATTTCTATCCTAGAGGGGAAACAGAGCCCAATAAAAGACATTTCCCAAAGCTTCCTAGTCAGGGAAATGTCATAATGCCTGTCCTGCTTTAGATTAGTGTTGGCTTTGTGTATTTTACTTCTTTTCTTTCAAAATGGGATATTGAAGTTAATTGTCTCTGCTCACTATTGTGTCTTGGGGGATGAGAAAGAAGCAGGATAAAGGGTGGAGGGCAGATATTCTTTTTAGTTTATAAATTAACCCAAAAATAACTACATGTGGACATGATGGAGATTACTGAGCATCACCCTAGTTTGGGTAACATTCTGGGGGTCAGGAGTGGAAGAAAGAGTTTATTTTACACATGGGAGGAAGAGTGAAATAGAAATTTATTGACCAGAAGGACAAATAGTGGTTGAGACTGATCATGTGTTTCCCAAGGTCATTTCTTGTTCATCATATGCATTAAGTTAAACTACATTTCTCAGCCTATTCAGGAATTAGGTAGGGGCCACATGATGGAGTTCTGGCCACATGATGGAGTGAGATGTGAACCAAGTTGACATAGGTTGCTCCCAGGCCTATTACCTAAAATATGCCCTCACAACCCTCTATGTTGTCTTCCATTCCTTATCTGCTAGCAGGTGTCAACATCCAGGACAACACTAGGTTCCCAAGTGGCTACATAGAGCAGAAAGCCCCAGCTGTCCACATTCAACTCTTTGTGAGCTACAAATAAACATTTATTATGTTAAACCATCCAGACTTTGGAATTATTTATTACAGAAATTAGTGTTAATTACACCAACTAATAAAATCTCCACCATACTAATTTAACATGCTAAATGTTGTATGACAAATAGGCAAGCTACATGTTTATTCAGAGATTCTAGACCTATTAAATACATTATTTCAGCTGTTAGATAATCACAGACCAGCCTATCTGATAAATATATTTTAATCTTCTAAGGATTGTATTTCTGACACAAATATAATGGAATTTCTGACCCACCCCTAATGAAATAATGGATGTCATGTCTAAATGTGCCTGAGAGGTGGGCCATAAAGGGTTCCAAAGTGAAGTGGTTAAAGCCTTAAAATTGTTTCCAGTGATGATCCTAGATCTAGCCCAGAGCCGTCAACATTCAAGGTCCAACGAGGAGAAGAGAAACCAACTGGGATGTCCAAAGAGAGAAACTACAGTGCAGAAAAGACAAAGAGGCCGAGAGCATAGAGAAAACAGTGGGGGCCATGCACAAAGCCACCACCACTCTCAGGATGGCATGGCACAGGTAAAAGCTGGTGTAGTCCAGACGGGTATGGCTTGGTGGGTTGGGTGTCATCCTGCAAAATGAAAGGTCACCACCAGGCTGATTCCTAGCCAGGGCACATGCCTTGGGTTTTGGGCTTGGTCCCCAGTCAGGATGTGAGAGATAACTGATCAATGTTTCTTTTCCTCTCTTCTTCCCCTCCATTCCCCTCTTTCTAAAACAAACAAATAAATAATCTTTAAAAAGAAAAGAAAAAGTGGTATAATTGGTACCCAGGAGTTAAGATCACCCAGTAAAAGGCAGAATGAAGGAGACCTTAGAGGAGCAGCAGCAGCAGCAGCTTGGAAAAAGCCACCCAAGATAGAGAAGGAAGGAGAGGAAGCCCCTGTCATTCTCTCACCAGTGCCTCCCAGTGACTGAAGCCAGCAGAAAGACAGGTGATGCAGGAAACAGAAAGACAGCCTGCGGGATCCAGCCCCTTAGCCTTGCTGAGCACAGCAGGGTGGCAGCAGGCAAGGGATCTGAGCACACGTACAAGTAGGAATCACAGACTCTGGTAAAAAGGAAAATGTAGAACATTCTATTCTCAATAAAGTTAAAGCCCAAGTGTTAGAGCAACTTAAAAGAGCATTCCAATCAAAAGTGGGATATTTTAAAACTTCTCTTGCTTTTCAGAGGTTCTGTTCTAGTTACTGTGATTTAAGTGATAACTTTTTTCATTTTTATTCTAGGTCACGGAAGACCAGCATGTGGGAGAACTTTATTCTGTGCAAGTATAGCTTCTCTCTTCTTCAATTTTTGTAAGCAATGGTTAAGTGCTTGAAAACTGAAGAGGTAAAAGGGGAAAGAACTTCTGCCTCATCTATGCAACAGCTCTATGATATTGGGCAAAGCACATATTTTCCTCAGATATGTCCTATATCTCACTGGCTTCTTGAAATGATCATAGCTTTTGTATGTCTATTTTAATGAGACTATGTGAAAATACTGGTATACATAAAAGCATTATATAACATTAAACAATGGTACATATTAATATGCCTCCAAATCCATTTCTCTACAACTCCATCTTTTATTTTCTGGGTTAACTTTACCAAGATATAACCCAAATATAATTAATTTCATCAATGTTAAGTGCATGATTGAGTGAGTTCTGGCCAATATATAGTGCTATGTAAGAGTGGTGGCTCCTTGACTTCTTGGTTGGCTCTTGAACCAGAAGTGGCAGCTCCCTTATACCAGTTTCCTTTGTAAGCTAATTTTGGTAAAACTAGGGGAGGCATTACTTGGGAGCCCAGCCTGGAGGCTATTTCTTCAGTCTTTCTAGCCAGTTCTCTCTATTAATTCATTTTATGCTGAAATGAGTTAAACTAACTTTTATCATTTGCAGCTAAAGAAACTTCACTATTCAGAGGGAACTTTACCTGGAAAACAGGGAAACTATATGACAAATCCGAATGTTAAGACTTTCCCTACCACTGCTCTCATTCTCAAAGGAATGGGCACATAACCTTATCACCAGCATCCCCCGAATACTGGAACTTTAGATATGGAGACATGACTATTCAAGGTCTGTGCAGTAAAAGCCCAGCCATTATTAATATAATGAGAACGGTTTACACTACATCAATATAACCTGCAGCCAAGGCGAGTGGACTAGAATGCGCATGTGTGAACAGCGATGACTTCACTGTACTAGTCAGCAGGGGCGGTAGACACCACTGTGTGAGCATGCATACTCTGTGGTCATCACATGTAAAATGATTGAGTAGAGCAATGAATCCACATCAAATTTTGCACGAAACTTGAACATTCTTACACAGAAACCATTTGGATGATTCAGAAGGCCACAGCTGTGGGCAACTGGTGATTGGAGCTTCATCATGACAATGCACCTGCTCATGCACCATGATTGGCACAGAAATCTTTGATGAAACATCACATCACCCAGGTGACTCAGCCCCTCTAACAGCCCAGATTTTGCGCCCTGGGACTTCTACCTTTTCCCAAAAGAAAATCACCTTTGAAAGGGAAGAGATTTCAGGCCGTTGATGAGATTCAGGAAAATATGACGAAGCAGCTAATGGCAGCAGGGAGAACTGTGTGAGGTCCCTAGTGCCTACTTTGAAGGGAACTGAGGCATCATCTTGCCAGTCCCTTCTTGCCTGAAAACTTTCTTTTGAGAAATCAGCTAAGAGTCTAGGTAACTCTTTTCTCTTCTCTTACTGCTTTTAAGATGCTCTCTTTACCTTCAACCTTAAGCATTTTAATTATGGTGTGTCTTAGTACAGGTCCGCTTTGTGTCCAACTTGATTGGTACTGTCTGTTTCCTGGACTTGTATGTCTATTTCCTTCACCAAGTTAGGGAAGTTTTCCTTCATTATTTTTTCAAATAAATTTTCAATTTCGGGCGCTTCCTCTTTTCCTTCTGGCAACCTTGTGATTTGGATGTTGGCATGTTTACAGTTGTTCCAGAGGATCCTAAGTTGCTCCTTGTTTTTTTTTTAATTTCTGTTTCTTTATTCTGTACTGTTTGACTGTTGATTTCATCCTGTGTTCCAGTACATTATTTGAACCCTGGCTTCTTTCCTTTCACTTTTGGTTTTGTGTGGATTTTTCTTCATTTAACTTAGTGTAGCCTTCACTTCTTCCCTTAATGCATTTGCCATATACAACCATTTCTCTAAGCACCATTATCACCAGTGTTTTGAACTTTGCATCTGTTAAGTTGGCTGTCTCTTCCTTATTTGGCTGTCTCTTGGGACCCTTGATCTGCTCCCTCCTTCGGGCCATACTTCTCTGTCTCAACTTGACAGCCTCCTCTGTTTGTCTCTGTGTGTTAGGTAGAACTGTCCTGCCTGTTTTGTTGTAAGGGGCGGAGCCTTAGATATTCGTCAGTGCTGAGCAACAGTTTTACCAACTTTTGGCGTTGTATGTGGGGGAGGGGTCACAGAGGGATTAATGCAGCTTGCTCAGCACTCACCCCTTTTCCAGTCACACTTCCCTAACGGGACTGATACATTGATGTTTCTCTTTATCTGTCTCTTTCCCTCTCTCTAAAAAATAATGAAATAAAATCTTTTTTTTTTTTAAGTGAATAAAAGACACTTTTGGAAGAATCTAAAATATTAGATTACAAAAAATTTTAGTGGGACCTGGCTGGTGTGGCTCAGTGGATTGGGCACTGGCCAACCAAAAGGCTGCTGGTTTGATTCTCAGTCAGAGCACATGCCTGGGTCGCAGGCCAGCTTCCCAGTTGGAGGCACCTGAGAGGCAAGCACACACTGATATTTCTTTTCCTCTCTTTCTCCCTCTC
The DNA here is from genome assembly GCA_004026585.1 of Noctilio leporinus. Classification (NCBI taxonomy): domain Eukaryota; kingdom Metazoa; phylum Chordata; class Mammalia; order Chiroptera; family Noctilionidae; genus Noctilio; species Noctilio leporinus. The sequence goes on from PVIW01004476.1 coordinate 60,351, forward strand.
TTCCCTTCTCTCTAAAAATAAATAAAATCTAAAAAAAAATTCTTAGTGAGAAATAAAGGAACCCAATAATTATTATAAAAGGCAATGCTATGCAGACAGTGGAATATATTACATCAGGTATTTGCAACCATGGTGCAAAGTCTACAGGTAAAGGTATAAACACCATCTTTCGAGAGGCACTACAACTGAGTTAAGAATTGTTCAGGTTTTAGAGTCCCTCAGAACTGAGTTCAAATGACAGGTATATATTTTCTGCTGTGTGAACTTCAGCAAGTTAATGAACATCTCTGAGCTTCAGTTCCCTCATCTGGAATATAAGAATAATAACAGTACCCAAATTCCTTGGCTACTATGCTGAATGAAAAGATGTCACTTACAGTGTCCTTAGTACAGTGTATAGCATATCAGGACTCAATAAATATTAGGTGATGCTTTAAAATTTTGCTAAACCTAGCTCCATTCCTGAAATTATGCCCAATACTTGAGGTTACTCTGATTTCAGTTTATCAAATTTCTAGGAAGCCATGCTCTATCCTCCTTCACCAAAATATAATTAGTCAGTGCTCAAAAAGTATTAGTGGCCCTGGCTGGTGGCACAGTGGATAAGGCACTGGCATACAAACCCAAAGGTCACTGGTTTGATTCCCAACCAGGGCACATAACCAAGTTGCAAGCCAGGTCTCCAGCCAGGTATGTAGCTGGAGGCAGGTGAAAGGCAACCATACATTGATGTCTCTCTCTGCTTCTCTCCCCTCCCCTCTCTCTAAAAATAATAAATAAATAAATCTTTTTAAAAAATGTCCTCAGGTGAGGATAAAAAAAAACAACAACAAAAAAAAAACAACTATTAGTGACTGACAGGAAGTTGTTCATGTGGGGTGTGTTTTATTGATATATACAGTTATTACTGGTGGTGACAGTTGATAATGCTATTTTCCCATATCTGTTGGCTGGGAAAAGTAATAAATTTAAATAGGCAACAAGAGTATGAGTAGAAAATACTCCATTACCAGAGAGAAAAGCAACCAATATAGGACAGTAAAGAGAAAGAGACTGGCCTAACCTTTCTCCAATGATTTATTCCAGTGAATAATTTCCTTACATTTGATTTGCCCTATTGAGGGAGTCAGAATCAATTTATTCTTCTGTTCAGCAAGTATTTATTAAGTGCCTACCATATGTATGCTATAGGACACACTAAGAATACCTCTTCTAACCCATACCCACACCCACCTTAGGTAATTTCTGCTCAATATTCAGAATTCAGCTTAAATACCATTTAGTCTGCTAAGGCTTCAGCTTAGGCCAGGTCACCCTACTATGTGTCCTCATGACCCTGGGAGTCTTACTTTTTTTGCCCTTCCCAGATTATATTTACATCTTTGCTTTTGTGGTGATGATGTGCTTGTCTTTCCTGTAATCTAGGTGAGGGTTAGGAGCTTGTTTTTTTTGTTTTTTGGTAAGAATATCATTATTATATCTATATTTTTAAAGGATCATCTTTTTTTAAGGGATAAGACCCAGAGAGAATATAGGTTGCAGGTCTTGCTCCTTTTCTTCATATTTTATCTTACATGTTAAGACAAACATAGATGGGCAAGGCTTGCTTAAGGTGAAGATAAAACATTTATAGGCCTGGGACATGACTACCCACCGTGGCCTGCCCAGTTAGGAATTTATCATCAGATAACCCTGTGAAGTTACTTTCTGTTAGATTCATTTATGTCACAGCCCCTTTTTTGTTCACATCTCCCAAGGCATAGGTGACATACTTTGTTTTTACTGTTTCTCTAAGCAAAGACTATCTGCATCATAATCTCATTAATTTAAAATATATTCATCATCATCATCATCACCACAATGCAGATACCTATGCTCCAAACCTACCAAATCAGTCTATGGGCTTTGCCCCAGTATCTGCTCTTAAAAAATCTCCTAAGTTACTGGTAATGTTCTATTTCTTACTCAGGTGCAGGTTACACAGAATATTTATTTTTGCAAAATTTATTGAGCTCTATCCTTGGGATCTGTATATATTTCTGTATGTATATTATTTTCACCACAAAGCTGAGCAGGAAAAACTCCCAGGTTTATTCTTATGTAAAATGATGCTGGAGAACCCTTGACTTACCTCTTTCCAAGAATTGCAAGGTCCTAGAGCTTAGCGAAGGCATCTGTTTTAGTGTCAGCAACATCGTACACTCTTGATAAGTCATTGGCAAATGAATGAATGAATGAACAGAGGGAGAGAAGTGGCTTGTGGGTTACCTCCTCCCTCGCTCTCTTCCAAACATTATTTTTGTTTCATCCCCTGCTGGAGTGCATGATAGGTAGCTCATGCTCTGAAAGTTGCACCTCTGACACCCTCCACCCCCGCAACTAAACCTGTGAGATGCCGCCTGGCTTCCTCCCGACCAACTGGCAGGTGTAACTGATCCAGGACACCATCCTGACAAGGACAGGAGAAAGGAAGCAAGAGGAGGACGTTCTGTCCCTAGTACCAGCACTTCTGCCCTGGCTGGATTTGAGCCACCTGGCTCAGGCCCTCCTCACCGTGCCTGGGAATCGAATTGGAGAGATTATGTCCTTGGAGGTTCTGCATTGCTAATGCTTCTATTTACATCTCTGATGTAAATTGCTACCTAAACTACTCAACTTAAATTTTGTATGAATTTGAAAACTATATATTTGAATATTTAGGAGTAGCAATGGAGTTTTTTATTGAAGCAAATTTAAGTAGAAAGTGAGAGACACCCTAGGTAAAATAACACCTGTCATTTACTCAGTCACAAATAATTACTGAGTTTCCTAAGGATATAATGATGAAAAAAAAGTCATTTTTCTTAATGGAGACTACAGCATAGTGGAGGAAGACAATCAAATAATAATAATAATAAATATAACTTGTTCATAGTACTTATAACGTGCTGAGCACTTTAAAGATATATATTTATTTCATCGTTGTAACAATTCTGTAATGTTCTGTTATTTTCCCCAATGTAAGAGTTAAAACTGATAAAGTCACAAAGGTAAAGTGTAGGGAGAGGGAGACCTACTCTAGTCGGAATGATGGGGGTGGCTACAATGTTGGAAAATTTTAGTTTCAGGTAACAGCCAATAAGTTTAGTAATTAATGCATGTAAAAGCTGTTCTTTTAGGAACTGGAGGAATGACCCACCTTGGCTCCAGGGTAAGAAGACCTCCTCAGCTTTTATCTCATTAACATTTTCCTGAATTCCAAACCCCTTACCTACACCATTTTTCTCCTTATAAAAAAAGGGCCTGTTTATAATAAAATGTAAGACAGTCTGTCAGGATGCAACCATGGTTGCCAACCATCTGAATAAAGCGCCCATAAAGATTCAATTCCTGTCTCTGCTTATTGTGTCTGTTAGGTGACAGGCAGCACCAACACCAGCTTTTCCCGTTTCACTAAGAGTCCAGGAAGATTTCTCTAAATATAAGAGATTGGAGTGGAGATCTGAGGACTGAGTTTGAGTTCGGTAGCCAAAAAGTTCTGTTTCAGGCAACGGAAAGAGCAGGTGCCAAAGGGATAATCATGTGAGGAACTGAAGGGTTGCTTTGGAGAGTGCACGCAGGGAGCCCAAGATGAGGCAGGAAAGATTAGGCAGGAGCCAGGTACCTAGGTTTTTCTGTCTTCCAATATAATAAGGTTCAGGAAGCAGATAATTAGGAGATTCAGGGTTAGGCCTAGCTTTGTTTGTTTTTTTTTTTTAAATATTTTGTTTTTAGAGAGAGGAGAAGGGAGGGAGAAAAATTTAAAGGTATGACAGAAATATCGATGCACATGCTAAAGATACATTGATTAGTTGCCTCTAGCTCACCCCTAACTGGGGTCCTGGCCCACAACCTAGGGATGTGCCCTGACTGGGAATCAAACCAGTGACCTTTCCGTTCACAGGCTGGTGCTCAATCCACTGAGCCACACTAGCCAGGGCTACCTTTATTCTTAATAACCTCAGCCATCACTCTGTGTCTCAGTTCCTTATCTGAAAAAACAAAAACAAAAACAAAAAAAACTGTTCATTTCAGCAGCACATATGCTAAAATTGGAATGATACAGAGAAGATTAGTATGGCCCCTGGGCAAGGATGACACACACATTTTTAGTTTAGTCAAGGAACAAGCATGGACATGAACAACATGTGGGATTGACTGTGGAAAGGGGGATGGAAAGGGTGAGGCAGGGGAGAATAGTAGGGGGAAATGGGATAAATGTGATACAACAATAAAATAAAATTAAAGTACAAAAAAAGAGAGAGAAAGGAGTGAATGGACTCTCAAGTGATCACTGGTTCTAACTCTTTGATTCCAGCCAGGTAAATCTTGGCTGGAAGGCAATGCCCTAGCTGAGCTGCAGGTCCTGACTTCTGCGGAATGCGTGCAGGCCTCTGCCTTCTCTGTGGATTAAATACAATCATGGAGAACATCACACACAGAGATCACACAATAGGTATGGCTGTGAGCATGGTTTGTTCCCCTTGTTTGAAATGAAGGGTGAACTAATAATAACAATGTAATAAGAACAATGGCTTCTTTTGAACATTTACTGTGGAACAGATTGCACCTGGTACTTTTAGGTAGATTCAAACGCTGAGACCTCAGGGATTACACAATTTTGGGAAGGTCCTCACCATTCAAATTTGTCCTGCCTACTGAGCACACCCAGGCCCTTTTGTGTGCCCAGGCGTGTTAACTTGAGCAATGACTTTATCAAGTTTGCTCAGCGTCGAAGTTGAAATTTGAGCCCAGATTTGACTCCCTAGAGCTTAAGGAGTTGACCACCATTCCATGCTAAAATAGCTTGACATTGTCTCTTAAAGTCCTTTCTGAGTAAGGAAAGTGCTTTTTATAGCTGGGGCTGCTTCTGTTTACTTGGTCTCTTCCAGCACTTGTTAATCCTGCCTACAGCTGTGTCCTTCACTGTCCTTACACTGTACTCCTAGGTTTCCGCTCTGCAAAAGACAACTCCATGAGGCCACATGGTGCTTGTGTTTCTGCCAGCAACGAAATTTCATTCCTCTCCTTCTCCAAATCAGCCTACCCTTCTAAAAATAATCGGTCTCCTCCCTCACCTCAGGCCTGTGAGTAGTTTGGTCACTTAACCAAACACACGAACACTCACAAAGGTTTCAGGGTGGCAACAACGTGAATGACCTTGCAAAGGTATCTAGCCCACAGGAAACAAGATTAGCAAACCTGAAACCTCTACAAATATTTAAAGTCTTCCTCCAGCATTCCTCCGGAAGAGTCTCTTTAGGTCGCCTCAGCCACCTCGCCCGTCTCGCTCGCTCGCCTCGCCCAGTCTTCTCTTGGCTCGACAAAGCCCAACCCGCCCATCTTCTTTGCAAAGGCAGAGAACTTCAGTCCCCATGTTGAAAGTCGTCGGTGGTGGTGGTGGTGGTAGCAGGCAGGACTGGGCATGCTCAGTAGCAGGGACAGATCTGGCAAGCGAGGAAGCAGTGTTTGAAGTCGCGCGGCTCGGGGATCCGGGGGAGGCGGGCTGCAGGGGCCGGGGCTGGGGGTGCGCAGGGATCCCCGATTCCGCGCCGGGAGCTGGCATGCTTCAGGCTGGTGGGGCGGGGCCCGCCCGTGGGGGGCAGGACGCGGAGGAGCTGGGGGAGCCGGTGGGAGGGGGGGAGGAGCGCCCATCTCGCCATCCCTCGGCTCCGGCTCCGGCTCTGCGGCTGCTGAATCGGAAGCCGCAGGGAGGATCCGAGGAAATAAAGACGTCCGAGAATGACCTCCAGCGAGGCCGCCTGAGGCGGGGCCCGCGTGCTGCCCCACCAGCTCCCAGTATGGGCGACTATGGTGGACCTGGACCGGCAGAGCGCTCGGCCCCCGACGCCCCGGGCGCCCCAGCTGGTACCGGCACTGCTGCGGTGAACGGGCTGCTACACAACGGCTTCCACCCGCCTCCTGTCCAGTCGCCGCGCCTCTGCAGCCGGGGCCCTCCGGGCGGCGCCGATGCTGCGCCCCCGCGCCTACCTCTCCAGCCCGAGCTCCAGCCGCAGCCGCCGCCCCCTCAGCATGACTCCCCGGCCAAGAAATGCCGCCTCCGGAGGAGGATGGACTCTGGAAAGAAGAACAGGCCGCGTAAGTCCCCATGGGAGGGTAACACGGGCGCAAGGCAGGCGCAGCGCGCGGGGCCAGGTACCGGGGAATGGCGGGGGCGCGTCCCGTGCGCCCCAGCGCTCGCCGTCCGGGGAACTGATCGGCGGGGGCGCCCTGAACTAGTTTTTTTCCCTTGGGGTTCTAAGGACTAAAGCTCCTTGCCTGAGCTCGAGCTAAGCCTGGTTCCATCTGTAGAATGGGCCGATTGGACACTGAGCCTGAGCTGCTACTTAGAATTTCTGTAGAGTCGTGACTCTACGGAAGGCAAAGGCATTACTTGGTTTTCTAGTTTGTCGAGGGGAAAATGCACGCGTGTGAACATATGATGGGGGCCAGGAGTAAGGATAGAGCTGGAGGGACTGTCGGAACTCCTCTTTTTCCTCATAAGAGCCCGTCTTTCTGGGGATGGCGCCCCGGCAGCCAGCTTGCCCTTTGAATCGCAGTACCGCCAGAACCTTGGGTCTATTGGCGAGCGCAAGATCTGGAGGCGTGGAGTTTGACAACCCTCCAAATCACAGCCTATGAAACGCTGTTTCTTCACAACCAATGAAATGACGTGGTGGGCCAGACACACCCACTGATACCATGTGGGCCGGAACTATGTGGGCCAATGAGGATTTGGGATGGATGATTCCCCTCCCCCAACCCCCTGTGAGTGGAGAGGTGGAGTTGAGGGTTTTTAATGGTAATACAGGCGCAGAAACCTGAAATGCATTATTTCTCAATCTAAAGCTTGTATTTGTAATGTTTGTAGTGTACCTTCCCAGCAGGGCGTTCTGGGATGTAAATTTGTAGGTCGAGTTTACAACTGGTTTTCCTTTCTGAACCGAACCTCATTCAACAAGTTACCTTTTTCTGGGTGTCTTTAATGAAGTTTAAAAATGGCAAAAAACACAGTAAGTAAAATGAATGCTGCTAAATGATTGCATTAAAACATGCACCTTTTTGCATAGGATTTTCTGTTTGATAATAGGGAAAATGCTAGATTAGTTTGGGTTTTGTTTGTAAAAGCTTGGGATTTGTCAAACAACGTCAGTTTCTTCTGTTTCTGTTTATCAATTTAGATTCGTAGCTTTTCTGCGTTCAATTAAAGTTTTTGAGACTTTGAAAAGCATTTTAACCTGACTGGGACGTGGTGACTGATACTGTGTTCTGTACATCTGAAACGTTTAGGTTGAATGTTAAGATCTTGTCCGGAACTTTGAAGCCACACACAGCAAGTTTGGTTATGGTTCTAAGGAAGACATCTAGCATCTGAATTTGTGTTTACTTTTGTTTTTGAGATTTTTTTTTAAGAAAAAATGACTTTATGCATGTTGATTACTTATGATTTATTAACTACATTTTAGTTATTTCTCTGATCTATTAACAAATTGCACAAGAGTCTGCAATGTACATAGCTAAAATGAAAGAATTGTATTGAGTTTTTGTTTAATATTGCTAGTTTGAATGGTCTAAGTGTAATTGAGGGTATAGTATAATACATCTTAAAATAACTTAATTTTTTTTTTTTAATTGGAGAAGTGGGGAGGGAGGAAGAAAGAGTTGGGAGAGAAACAGCAATATGTAAGAGATACATGTATTGGTTGCCTCTTGCATCTGGCTTGCAACCCTGGTACTTGCCCTGACTGGGAATCGAACCCCAACCTTTTGGTTCACAGGCCTGTGCTCAATCCAGTGAGCCATACCAGCCAGGGTCTTAAAATCATTTTTGAGGAATTGAAAATAGACTCTTAATGGCTTGGAGGCAGATTAAAAGTAACCTTGAGCCTTGACTTATGCTTGCAAACCCACAGGAATTAATATTTTAGAATACAAGAAAACAACTTTATGCCTGTGTGCTTTGTGTCAGAAAGTAAAGTGGTTTGTATTTTTTACAAAATAAAATTTTTGTTATTTTAAGTTTAGTCACCATGATACTTATTTACAAACTTTTTAAAAGGAGTCATCAAAATTGACTTCATTATCCTATCATGTTTTTCCTCAAATTTGAACAAACATTTCCCAAGTAATTGTGCATGTTCTGAGTCAAGTGCTCTGTTCACCACCAAAATTTCTTAGTTAAAACTGGGCTTAATTTAATATCTTTATACATTGCCTATTAACATTCAGGTATCTTTTTGTAAAAAATATTGCTCAATCATTTGATAGTTAGGTACTCTAAGATGACTACTTAGATTTAAGCATATTCCTATTTTCTTGTGCTTTGATAGATTTCCTGTGAGCAATTACTACAAAGGATATTTAAGTGCTTTTAAAGAAGTTTAAGAGTATGTCAGTGGCGGAAGCATCAGCTGGATAAATAATTTTTACTTAACAGTTTACAACATTAGACACTTTCGTCCAAATAAACGGTGTGTTAGGACAGTCAGATTATTGTTTTTCAGATAGGCACCTGAGGGTAGATTTTTTTTTTAAGATTTTATTCATTATTTTTAGAGAGAAGGGCAGAAGGGGAGGAAGAAAGGGAGAGAAGCATCAATGTTTGGTTACCTTTCACCTATCTCTAGCTATGGACCTGGCTGGAGACCTGGCTTGCAACCTGGTTATGTGCCCTGGCTGGGAATCAAACCAGCGACCTTTGGGCTTGCAGGTCAGCGCCAATCCAGCCACCAGCCATGGCAGATGTTTCTATTTGCTAATATTTGGGGTAGAATACAGTACACATTAAAATGCCTAATGTTTAAAAATGATAAATGGAGTAAAGTAATTCAGCATAAAAATCAGACTGGTGGCAGGTTGATTTTGCTAATCTAGGAAAGGAGTATTATGTACTGTTTTCATCTAAGGATCCATCACTTCACCCTACCCGTATCCTTAGAAAGCTTTTCCAGGATTCAAGCTTCCTTGGCTACTTTATCTGCCTCTCCTGCTTAGCAGTTCTGTGACCTTAAATTCCTAGCTCACGTTTTGAAATTCTGGACTTGGCTAGATGGTCTCCAAGTGTTGTTTCTTGTACCTTTAAAATTCTGTCATATTTTGGAGCTGACCATTATTCCTACCTGACTTTTGCACTAAGTTGCCCACCCTGCCACATACATGACTTAGTAATTAAATATGCATTTTTTGCCTTGTGCCAGTTTCATGTTATTTGTCTTACCTTGCAATTAAGTTGGAAGACTGATAATAGTTGATGTATTTTCTTCCTCTGGTTCCTTGCACATCAACATTTGATTAGTGTCACTGTAAAAAGGTACAGGTGGCATTACTACCTCATTGAGGTCACTGTTTTCATCTTTATGAGGGACTTTAGCAAAGTCTTCAGTGGAGTTCCCATAAGATAAGGTATCAATAGGGAGATCCCTTTGGTCTCTTCTTCAGTGCTCTGATTATTTGAAGTGTATATTGTATCAATAGCACCTTATGGGGTCAGCTCACCTCCCAAATATTTTGAAACTCATGATAGTTCTAATAAGATGCAGTGAATGCCTAAGGTAGTATTGCAAATGGTATAGTCATTCAAACCCCAGAGGGCTTGAGTTTGAATTGCAGCTGGATGACCAGACATCAGTTATTTAACTTCTATGCTTTAGTTTTAGCATTCGTGGGATGGAAATAATCACACTACTTCATCGGGTTGATGTGAATGTTAAATGAGATAACATATGCGAAGAACTCATGTTCCTGTTTGACACAGTTATTCCATAAATGCCAGCTGTCTCCACCACCATACAGGACACCATCCACCATTAATTAATCCATAGGACAGGGCAATTGACCTGTCAGAGACAACCTCACACTGACTTTCTTAGGTTTTTTTTTTAAAGCCTAAAATAAGAAAAACCAAAAAGTTTTGTTTGATTATCTCTAACACTCCTAGTCCCATAATGACTTTATTTTACCCCCTCATTTGAATAATACAAAAATATAACCAAAAAAAACCCAAAAAACAGGGAAAAGTACCCAAAGTCCCATCATGCAAAAAAAACATAAGCTTAAACTGTGCTATATTTTAAAGTGGTACTAAAGTAGCATTGGGATTACTTTTGTATTTTAAAGATTTTAGAAAGCATTTTCTTACAGTATGAAAACATCATTTTTTAATGATTGTATTGTTTTCTCAATATTCCGTGATATGAATATACCATGACTTACTTCCCCCGTCACATAGCTTCAGGCTGTAGCTAGGGTCTCTTATGTCATTACTGGTGTTACTGTAACAGCACCCCTTTGAGAGGTGGTCCTCAGTTTTAGTGAGCCCATTTTGCCTACTGCCAGGAATGACTCTTAGTAACAGTTTGGTGAAAAGGAAAGGTGTTTTGTTTATTTGAGGGGTATACAGATTAATATTAAAGTTTCAATTATGCTGTTAAATCCCACTCCCTTTAAAAACACCCAAATTATACAGCCCTGCCCGATTAGGCTCCTTTGAAAACAGACGAGCAAAAGATACCATCCTTCGTAAACACAACAGTTCACAATTTAGCATTCCAGTTATAAAATCAAAGTTCCTGGCAGCTGCTATACCCAAATAGGGGAGTATCTTGTGAATGCTCCCCAACTCTTATACCGCAGGTAAACCCCTATCTCTGCGAAAGCTGCATGTCTCCCTTTCTCCCCTTTGTTCCCCAATTATCAAACCAGGTAAGTTCTCAGGTCACCTGTCTGTCTGCTCTGTGGGTCCCCCAGGAGAGAAGCGAGAGTGCCTGTCTGCATGTCTATCCAGGCGAGAGGAGAGTTTGATGGCTCCATGTCCGTTCAGAGGCGAGAGTTCATGGGAGAGAGCCAGCAACTCTCTGTCTGGGTGAGAGATGGAGGGTAGAGAGACAGGGAGCCTGTCTGTATGTTCATCCAGGAGAGAGGGAGACTGCTGTCAACTGACCTGTTTTTGTTTTAAGCCATGATGGCCACCTGAGACACTGGTGGGGTGACCAATGGTGGCCACCTGTGAAATCTTGTGTAGCCCTGTTAATTCTTTCATCACCACTCTATGGTCAAAAACCCCTCCCATCTTCTTGAGGTAAGAGTTTATCTAATCATTTCATAACCAAGACGCTTGCTACCAGCCATAGATATGCAAAGTACCTCTCTCAGGAAAGATGGCTTACTTCAGTGTCCCACCCCAAAGTTCTGAGATTGGGAGGTTTTGACTTTCTCCCACTCTTAACACAGCAGCACCACCTTTGTACATAACTTTTTCCACTCAGTGTGATTTTCGATGGAATTGATAAACGCCTAGGTATATTTTGGAGAAGGAACAGAAATGGCACAAAGTAGTATGTAGATGTTGCCTTGAAATCCTGCTTATGTTAGACCCCAGGACACTGTTAGGTAAGTACACTGGAGGAGAGAGGAGAAATGCATAAAACCTTGAGAAGGCTGGAGGGTGTGAGCTGTTCTCCTCCTTCCTATTGTGTTGGAACAAGGAGGAGTCAATACTGGATCAGTGAAGTGGCCTCCTGGGGACAATTCTGATCTCGCAGGTCATCTGGACAGAACACTAGCAGAAAATAGGTGAGAGTTCATTATGCACATAACATATAACATACTTGTGGGTACGAACAGAATAAACCCAAGTCTGTTACCAGTTTTAGTGAGCTACCCAGGCTTCAGTTTTCTAAATATTGGGATATTTAGCTTTGGCACTTGGGTTTTCCACTACCTCTGAATCACACTAATTAGAAAAAACCAGGATAAGAGATACTTAGAAGTTTTTGGTTGAATCTGCATTGAGTGTGAGTACATGTATATTTAAAATATATATATATATATATATATATATATAAAATCACTACTTCTAGATGGATGAGAAGCATTGCAAATTCAAGAGCAAAAGACCAAAATGGAAACCAAGAGCATACCGTAGCATTGTTACCTTAGGAAGATGTGGTCAGACTCCCAAGTTTGTCAATGAAGTTATGAACTGTACAATGCACACTCGAACTGAAGATTAAGAATTTTAGGCCCAGTCATTCAGTGTCAGAGTGGTTAAATCAGGTATCAGGATCTGGTAGGCATATTGAAATTGGAAAAGCTGGTGTTCATGCTGCCTGTCACCTACCAGACTCTACACAGAGACAGGGATTGAATCTTTATGGGTGTTTTATTTAGATGGTTGGTGATCTGAGAAGACAGCAGGTGTATACACTACAGATGGTCTTAAATTCTATTTTAAATGGACCTTTTTTATAAGGAGAAGAAAGGTGTAGGTAAGGGGCTTAAAATTCAGGGAAAAAGTCAATCAGATAAAAGCTGCAGCATTCTTTCATCTGTGCCCTGGGCGGTGATCATCTCACCCTGGAGTATAATGGCTCAGATACCATCTTGATTGTTTGCAGTCCTTCTGAGGCACAAAGGTGGAACTGCTTCTGGACTCATGGAGTTAAGGTGGGTCATACCAGTTCCTAAAACAATAGCTTTTTACATGTGTTGATTATTAAGCTTATTAGCTATTACTGGAAACTAAAATTTTTCCAACATTTGAGTTCCTCATCAATATGAACACCACTTTTCCTCAAAAGATAAGTGAATTTCAATATTACTATAAAGCACATTTTGTTTGGCATAGTAACCAATGGTGGAAAGAGTGCTGTTAATTTTTAATATGTGGGGTGTTAAGTCAATAAAACAAAATCCAACATGGTTTTGGAGACAGATTTAGTAGGGAAGCAAAGGAGTATTGTTTTTGTTTTTGTTAGTATATTTTATTGATTATGCTGTTTCAGTTGTCCTAAATTCTTTTCCCTTTGCTCCCCTCTACCCAAGGCCCCCATTCCCTCCTGCAATACCCCCCACTTAGTTCATATCCATGGATTGTGCATCTGGCTTGCAACCCTGATTAATAAGCTCTCTGATTTACCCTTTTCTTTATTATTTTCAATTTCTCCCCATCGATCTTGTACCCAACCAATTATATTTCCTAATCTCTGCACTATTTCCCCATTTTACCCCCTTCTCCCACCCAGCTGATAACTCTCCCAATGATTCCCATCCCTATGATTCTGGTCTTATTCTGGTTGTTTGTTTAGTTTATTTTTGTTTTTATTTATATTTTTTAGGTTCTGTTGTTGATAGTTACGAGTTTGGTATTTTTAATGTTCATAATATTGATCCTCTTTTTCTTCAATAAGTCCATTTAACATTTCATTTAATAAGGGCTTGGTCCTGGCTTGTGTGGCTCAGTGATTTGAGCGCTGACCTGTGAACCCAAGGGTTGCAAGTTCAATTTCCAGTCAGGGCTCATGTCTGGGTTGAAAACCAGGTCTCCAGCCAGGTCTCCAGCTGAAGGCACACCAAAGGCAACCATGCATTGATGTTTCTCTCCCTCTCTTCCTCCCTTCCGCTCTTTCTAAAAATAATAAATAAAATCTTAAAAAAAAAAAAAGACTTAGTGATGTTGAGCTCCTTTATCTTTACCTCTGGAAGCACTTTATCTGCCCTTTCATTACCAATGATAGCTTTGATGGATAGAGTAATCTTGGTTGTAGGTCCTTGCTTTTCATCACTTTTTTTTTTTTTTTAAAGATTTTATTTATTATTTTTAGAAAGAGGGGAAGAGAGAGAGGCAGAGAGGGAGAGAGACATCGATGTATGGTTGCTTTTCACCTGCCTCCAGCCACAGACCTGACTGGAGACCTGGTTTGCAACCTTGTTATGTGCTCTGGCTGGGGAATCGAACCTGCGACCTTTGGGTTCGCAGGCCGGCACCTTATCCACTGTGCTACCAGCCAGGGCTCCGCTTTTCATCACTTTGAATACTTCTTGCCTACAAAATTTCTTTTGAGAAATCAGCTGATAGTCTTATAGGAGCCCCTTTGTAAGTAACTCTTCTTTTCTCTTGATGGTTTTAAACTTCTCTCTTTATCTTTAATCTTTGCCATTTTAATTGTGACGTGTCTTGGTATGGTCCTCTTTGGATCTAGCTTATTAGGGGCTCTCTGTGCTTCCTGGGCTTGTATGTCTTCACCAAATTTGGGAAGTTTACCTTCACTATTTTTTCAACAAGTTTTCAATTTCTTGCTCTTCCTTTTCCCTGTCAGGTACCCCTATGATTTGGATGCTGGAACATTTAAAGTCTCCCCAGCAGTTCCTAAGTTTCTCCTCATTTTTTCAATTCTTATTTCCTTATCCTGTACTGGTTGACTGTTTATTTCTTTCACATGTTCCAAATTGTTGATTTGAACTCCATTTTCCTTCCCTTTACCATTGGTTTCATGTGTGTTTTCCTTTGTTTCACATAGCCAAGCCTTCAATTCTTCCCTTCTGTATTTGCCTTACTCATGCATATGGCAGGCCTGTGAGCATCTTTATCACCAATGTTTTAAACTCTGCATTTGTCAGGCTGGCTATTTCTTTGTCACTTAGTTCGCCCACTGGGACCTTGATCTGTTTCCTGTTTTGAACCATAGTTCCTTGTCTCCTCAACTTGACATCCTCCTGTGTTTGCTGCTGTTTCTTAGGTAGAGCTCTCACATCTGTTACATTGTAAGGGGCAGAGCCTTAGGTATTCATCAGTGTAGGGTGACCTGTTTCACCATATTATGGTGCTGTATGTGGGGGAGGGGTCTGAGAGGGAACAGTGCTGTTTGCTCAGCACTTGGCCCCTTTTCCAGGTACATCTCATGCTTCCCATATGGGGCTGGTGCATCTCTCTAGCTGTTGCCTTGGTTGTGCTTCCCAGAATGGGTGAGTCTGTGGACATTCTAGGACCATGAGAGCCTCTAAGCAAACAGACTATTGAGACCAGCAGTTTATTCCTCCACCCCGGCTGGCTGGCCACAGTTGCTATCCCACTGCATCTGCTGTGCCGCCAAACTGCTCCACCAAACCATGTCCTCTCTGTCCTGTGTCCACCCCTCCTACTTTTCTGGATGAATATTTCTTCTTTATATCTTTGTTGGATTTCTGTGCAGCTCAATATTTTGGGATTTCCAGTTGTCTCTAGTTTTGAGGCAGATGTATATGTTTTCGGTTGTGGAGGGAGACACAGCAGTGTCTATCTACACCTCTATCTTGGATTACCTTCAGGAGTATTGGTTTTAATTGACAGTGTGTGTATGTGTGTGTGTGTGTGTGTGTGTGAGAGAGAGAGAGAGAGAGAGAGAGAGAGAGAGAGAGGGAGAGAGAGGGAGAGAGGGAGAGAATGTACCTTTTAATTGTGTGTGTGTTTTTTAATACCAACCAGTTACCATGAAAATAAAAATAAAGTCAAGGTTTGACTTATGTTATGCTTAATTACGTGTGCTTTAGCTTTAATATGTGAGCCAGTATTCATTCATGTTATAATGACAATATTCTGAGTCATGTATGGAAACTTTTCACTGTAACCAATGTGGTACAAAGAATTTTTAGGTAGACCCTTTCTCTAAATAATGCAGGTGTCAAGCTTGGCATCTCATTAGTTAATTTATGACATCTTTTTAAAAAAAATGGCATCTTTTAGATGTTTAGAGTTGGTTAATCATGTGTATGTGTGTATACATTTATGTTTCTCCTTGGAAACATATTTGAAAGAAGCTGATGATTCAGAGTTGAAGGAATGTTTTCTTCAGAGGCAGTTACAAAATGATCCAGATCTTTACAGATTTGGTTATTTATTTATATTCATTTATTTATCTTTATTCTTTATGCTATTACAGTTCTTGACTTTTCTCCCTTTTCCCACCTCCACCCAGTTCTACCCTCCTCCTTTCTAAGTCAATCACCACATTGTTGTGCCCTGTCCATGGGCTGTGCATAAATGTCCTTTGGTTAATCCCTTTACCATCTTTCCACCTGATCCCATCTTCCTTTTCAGCACCTGTCAATTTGCTTCATGTATCTAAACTTCTGAAGTTTTTTTTTGTGTTCATCAGATTCCATATATAAGTGAGATCATGTGGTATTTGTCTCTCACTGACTGGCTTAATTCACTTAGTGTAATATTCTCTAGGTTTATCCATGCTGTTGCAAAATGTAAGGGTTTCTTTCATACTGCTGCATAGTATTCCATTGTGTAAATGCAGTATACCACAGCTTTTTTATCCACTTGTCTACTAATGGACACTTAGGCTATTTCCAAATCTTGGCTATTGTAAATACCATTGCTATAAACATAGGGGTGCATTATTATTATTTTTTTTGGTATTGGTGTTTTGGGCTCCTTAGACTATATTCCCAGAAATGGAATCGCCGAGTTGAAAGGGGGTTCCATTCTTGATTTTTAAAAGGATACTCCATATTGTTTTCCATAGTGACTGCACCAATAAGCATTCCCATATCCTTTTTCTTCACATCCTCAACAACACTTGTTTGTTGATTTAATGATGATAGCCATTCTGACAGATGGGAGACAATATCTCATTGTGGTTTTAATTTGCATTTCTCTGATAATTAGTTACATTGAGCATCTTTTCATGTCTGTGGGCCCTCTGTATGTCCTCTTAGGAGAAGTGTCTATTCAGGTCTTTTGCCCTTTTTTTAATTGAGGTTTTGTCTTCCTGGTGTTGAGATGTATTAGTTCTATGTATATTTTGGAGATTAAGCCCTTATCAGATGTGTCATTGGTGAAAATGTTCTCCAATACAGTGGGTTTCCTATTCATCTTGCTGATAATTTTTAAACAAATTTAAAAGCAGAACCTTTCAAATTTGATATAGTCCCATTTGTTTATTTTCTCCTTTATTTCCTGTGCCTTAGAAGACATATCAGCAAAAACATTGCTACGTGGGATATCTGAAATTTTACTGCCTGTATTTTAGGATTTTTTATGGTTTCACAACTTATATTTAAGTCTTTTATCCATTTTGAGTTTATTTTTGTGTATGGTGTAAGTTGGTGGTTTAGTTTCTTTCTTTCTTTCTTTCTTTTTTGCATGTACCAGTCCAGTTTTCCTAATACCATTTATTTAAAGAGACTGTCTTTGTTTTATTGTATGCTTTTGCCACCTCTACCAAATATCAATTGATCATACAGACATGGGTTTATTTCTGTTTTGTGCCATTGATCTATGTGTCTGTTCTTATGCCAGTACCAGGCTGTTTTTATTATATTGGCCTTGTAGTATAGTTTGATATCAGGAGTTGTGATACCTCAAAGTTTTGTTTGTTTGTTTGTTTGTTTGTTTGTTTTTGCAAGAGTGCCAAGGCTCTTGGGCTCTTTTTTGGTTCCATATATATTTTTGGAATATTTGTTCTAATTTTGTGAAATATGCCATTGGTATTTTAATTGGAATTGAATTGAATGTATAGATTGCTTTGGGTAGAATGGACATTTTAATGATTTTCTTCAAATGCATGTACACAGTATATGCTTCCACTTATTTGTTTTTCCTCTATTTTCTTCAGTGACCTATAGTCACTTCAGTGACCTATAGTTTTCCTACTATAGGTCTTTTAGCTCCTTGGTTAAATTTATTCCTGGGTACTTTTCTTATTTATTTATTTTTGGTTATTGTTATTCAATAGTAAATGACATTTTTTTCTTAGTTTCTCTTTCTAATAGTTTGCTATTGGTGTATAAAAATGTCAATTTCTGGGTATTAATTTTGTATCCTCTACAGATTTCTTTATAGTTTGGAAAGAGGATGGAAAAACTTATGACAATAGTGGATACCTACTATAGTCACTTTGCTTGATTGAGTAATTAGAGTAGCTATCATTGAGCAACAGCCATGTCCCTATTGTTCCGAAATGTATTTCTACAAAAGCACACAATTACCACTCTGACTCTACATTTCACAGATGGAGAAAGGGAGGCTCAGAGAAGTGATGCAACCTGCCCTAACCCTGTAGTCAGTGATTGGCAGGGTCAAAACACAAACCCAGTCTAACTCCATTGCCAACCTAGCTGACATTCTTTTCTGCCACAACAAGCCTATTATGTATTTAAGTTGGGGAAAGGAGAATGTTCTGTAAAACTTTCAGAAAAGGTAAATGTATGTAATTTTTACACGTTTGGCAAAAAGCTCATCCATGTGTTTGTGGAAGTAACAGTAACGTCAGATACTCCCAGCACCCTGTGGGATAGATATCGCTGTAGATTGAATGTTTGTGTCCCTTCAAAATTCATATATTGACATCTTAACTCCAAGGTGCTGCAATTAAGAGGTCGAGCCTTTAGGGGGTGATTATTGGGTCATGATGTTTGAGCTCTTATGATTGGGATTAGCGCCTTTATGAAAGAGATCCCAGAGAGCTAGCCTGCCCCTTCTGTTATGTGAGGTAACAGTGAAAAGACAGCTGGCCACCTTGGAAGCCGACCCTAATCAGACACCAAATCTATCAGAACCTGATCTTGGATTCCAGAACTGCAAGGAATAAATTTCTGTTATTCATACGCTACCCAGTGTATGGTATTTCTGTTCAAGCAGTCAGACTGGAGTAAGACAGGTATTATCATGATCCTCCTTTACAGGGGAAAAAACTGAGTGTGGACCCAAGTCTTACCAGGGGTAAAACCATCTGAGTTCTGATTTTGACTCTTTTGGCCCACACGATTCTAGTGGGTTCCAGGAAAGTGTGGGCAATTTCTGGAGTGGAGCCACCAGACCTGGATTCAAGATCCTCATTAACTATTAACAGTGCAAGATTCTTAACTTCTTAGAAGCTTGTTTTGTTGACCAGAGGTAAATGGTGCCTGGCTCGAAATGTAGAAAACACAGTGACTAAAAACCCCAGACCCTGGTACATACATAGTAAAAGATATTTTACTATTTGTCATCAGCTAGTATCACTAAAGGGCATTTATTGTCCATGTCATTGCAGTTAAGCATATATATATACATATATATATATATATATATATATATATATATATATATATGTATGTATGTATATATATGTATATGCATATTTATTTTAGAAAAAGAAAGGAAGAGGGAGAGAGGAAAACATGGCTTTGTTTCACTTATTTATTAATTCATCGATTGAGTTTTGCATGTGCCCTGGCCAAGGATCAATCCTGCAGTCTTGGTGCATGGCAACAGCGCTCTAACCAACTGAACTACCTGGCCAGGGTGCTACAGAGGATTTTAACCTTTCTAAGTCTAAGGATTTCCATGAACTCACCTTGTTCCAACTAAGAACCATTTTGGGACTGGGTTTCAGGGTATCTTCCAACTTGAGCTGACATCCCCAGAATGGAATCTGCCCTAATTCCCTCTGACATTTCTAGAAGGACATCTGACCAGTGTCACAAGTCTTGACCTCATCGTCACTTTCATAGATTGCCCCATTACAACTGCTGAGACTGAGTACAGGAAGCACACCCTGCATGAGAGGGATGCTGGCGACTTTGTAAGAAGAAAGTGTAGTTTACATTGCTGCTAATTTAGTGTCATGACAAAGCTCTCTGTTAAAATAAAAGGGAAATATCTTCTTTTGATCTCTAATGTTTGATATCTCAGGCCTTGAGGGAGGCAGATATCCACACACACACACAAAAAAAAAGATAAGGAAAGTGAGCTTTTTAAAAAAATATAATGTGATCTCCCAATTTTTTAAAGATTTCATTTATCCTTAGAGACTTAAAGAGAAGGGAAGCGGGGGAAAAAGAGGGATAGAAACATCAGTGTGTGAGAGATACATCAATTGGTTGGTTGCCTATGGCATGCCCCCAAGTGGGGACGTGGCCTGCAACCCAGGCATGTGCCCAGATTGGGAATCAAACCAGTGACCTTTCAGTTCTCAGGCTGGCACTCAATCCATTGAAAGCTGAATGAATTGAACGGGGCTTCAGAATTCAGAACAGCTGCATCCAACTCTTGGACCTCCGTTTTAACCCACAGCCTGGCAAACTTTGTTCTGGCAGATGTGGACATGGATATTTCTGGGTACCCATTGCCTTCGAGACCAGCGTATGAACCTCCTGGTGTGCTTGGCCTTGATGCTATGCTGAACCTGAGGACGCAGGGACTTTAGATAGCAGCTCAGAACAGTCTGAACCTTTGTGAATGTCTGTGACGTGAGGCTAGCCTGGGCAGTGTCAGTGGGAAACCTTTGAGGCTTCTGGACAAACAACTTCTTTCCAGCCTGAGGTCAGCAGTCCAGGAGTGAGAGAGGCATGGACTTAGTTAACCTCAAGCTTGATATGCCAGTATGGTTAGGCTTCCAGCAAAACATAAGCACTCAGTAAGTGTTAGCTGTTATTATGCATGGGGTTATTAGGTGTCCTTCCTTATATTAAGTCAAAATCTGCCTCCCTGTAACTTTTACCCTGTGTTTCTTGACAATACAGTCCACCCAATGCCTTCTACATGGCAGCTCATTCCATATTTAAAGAGAGTTGTTCCATCTTGACTTTTTCTTGGACTCCTACACTCTGAAAAACCAGGACCTAAACCCTCACTTGCCTGATTTCATCACCTGTGAGAGGCAACGCATGATGTATTGGGATTCTAGAAAGGATGGTTTCTTGGGGTTTTCATAAAGGGATTGGGTAAGTGTTGACCTGGCTAGTCTTGAACATTGAGATTTAATAATCTCTATGGGTCCCACAGGGACAAACCAGTTTTTATTCATTTGGACCAGGCACTGTGCTAAATTTCGGATGGCACACTCAGTTTCATGTGGTTCTAAGCTGGAGTGTAGCCTGAAGCCGCTGGCTGGCTTGATTTTACTCAACTGCTATGGTGGTTCCATAAATCACTGTGGGTATTTGAGTCAGAGGACTTGAACACAGTTGAGGTTTTAGTTATTGATTTGAGAAACAGAGAAACATCAGTTTATTGTTCTACTTCCTTATGATTCATTGGATGATTCTTGTACGTGTCCTGACCAGGGATCAAACGAACTTACAATCTTGGTGTGTCAGGATAGTGCTCTGACCAACTGAGCTACTTGGCCAGGGCCTACATCTTTCTACCTTTTAAGGAAGGTTCTTATTATGAGGAAGTGGCTCCAATGTGATTTATTCTGTAATACTTCATCAACACTTAAAAGAGTGGTAGAGCATGCCACCGGAGTCCTGGAAGTACGCTGGTGTTGGCTCCCAGGGCTCCGGGAACTGGTTGTATGCATCTCTTCCCAACTCTGTATTCAGTGTCCTTGAATTTGTAGCTTCAAATTGGCCATAGTGGGTGTACTTATGCAATGAAAATTGGCAAATGGCAAACATCAGGGCTTTATTTTCAGAGAACCAGTTGTTAAACATTTACCGGTACACCGACTGGGATGCAGGTCACATGTCACTTGAAGAAAAGTCCC
Organism: Noctilio leporinus; assembly: GCA_004026585.1. Classification (NCBI taxonomy): domain Eukaryota; kingdom Metazoa; phylum Chordata; class Mammalia; order Chiroptera; family Noctilionidae; genus Noctilio; species Noctilio leporinus. The sequence continues at coordinate 81,608 of PVIW01004476.1, forward strand.
AGAGAATGTCAGTAATACGAATTGAATTATTAAAGCATTTGAGGCAGGGAATGGGAGGAAAGGTCAGAATGTCCTCTGCTAAGTAGGACAATGCCAGAAGACAAGTTAGATGAGGAGCCTCATTCTCAGGACAGACAGTATTTGGTAAATATTTGAGGGTCCACAATGGTAAGGGTAGACTTTAGAATCACATTGTTATCTGCCCACTTTTCTCCCTCTTAACTTCCTACCTCAAATATAGTTGGGCTCAATGCTGAATTGCCAGTAAGTGGAACACGCAGGTGTTAGTGTCCCAGGGATGAAGCAGGGACCAAGGAAAGGAGAAGAAAAAGAATATACTAGATGTCTTCATGATATATATGATATATATATATATACGTGCAGCAAAGTATTAATCACAGGAAAATCCTAACTTTGGACTTCTTTATCCTTATCTTGTGATTCACTGTTTTTATTTTGAATGACTTGGAATATTTGAAGTTCCCCATTTATTACTTATGGATTGAGGAACACCAACATTTTTTTTTCCTCTAAATAGGTGTAAATCTGGCCCCTTCCTAATGTATGTATTGCTGCTGAAATGGCAGGGTGGATTGTCAGAATATCCTCATTTCATGTTCCTGGTTAGGACAGGCAGATTGAGATTTGTCCCAGCCAAGAGGGAAAAGTAGGTTTAGTTCCATAAACAGGATTTGTGAGACAAAAAAGCCACTTTGCTTTTAATTCCAAAGGTAAACTCATTGTGCTCCATTTGTCCCCTCCCTGTCCCCAATGTTGATTCATTTGGAAAGTGTTGAAATTTTAAAAACAGTCTTTTTACTTAGAAAAATTTCAAATGTTATTAAAAAAAACAAACAAAACAAAAAAAAAAAACCAGAATGTAGAGTAATTGCTAATTACTTATCACTCATTATCTAACTCATTATTCTATCATTATCAGCTCATGTTCCATTTTATTTTCTCTCTTACATGGGACCCTTCCCCTCCCAAACTGATGATATTGAATCAAATCTCAGATATCAGCTTATCTCAGTGCTAAATATTTTCATGTGTGTTTTTAAATGAACTCTTTAAAAAACAGCTGTAATCTGTTACTTGCTTTAAAAAATGAACAGTGTGTTATATCCAATTGAGAGACTGGTATTTTTGGATGCACAATTAGATAATAAATTCAGTTATCTAAAAACACAATTCACATTATTACATTCTCTTTGTTGGTAGATATAGATGATAATCTGATACTGTGTTGCTTCTGAGGATTGATTTGTTCAGTACCTGTTACCATTTTGTTTATGGTCAATTACTAACCGTTTCCTCGTGGTCTGAGATTTGAAACCTCAGTCTTAGAATGATACAGTCCTGTGCCAAAAAACGGAGCTTTGAGATAACCCCCCAAATGATTAGTATCTCCTGTTGTTTCTGTTTTGAGATGGAGAAATTAGGGTCAATGTTAAAAGAATTCCACTCTTCTCCAGTCCTCAGCAGTCAGGGCGAGCAGGCCAGTGAACTGCTAGGGTTGTCTGGGTGGAGAGGCCTTGAAATCCGACAGGGCTGGATTCAAGGCTGAACCTAGAACAAAGACCTGAATCTGTTTAGTTTCATTCTTGTTTGTCAAGCATTCCTTGAGATCAGACCAATTTAAACATCAGTGAATTCTTACCTGTGTAACCACCGGAGCTGGTTTCCTTTGATCAGTTTCCTTTTTCAGTTTTATGCAAAATGGGTTTCTTGTGCATTTTATACACCCCTGCCTTCTTTGACAGAATAATTAGCATCATTTTATATTTTCTACTTAATATAGGGACATCATTAATCTCAGTTTGTACATCAGATTGTATAAGTAATGGTGCGTAAAATATTTTGGTTTGCTCTTTTGTTTTTCTGTCAATGGATATTAGTTATGCATCAGCTGTGTACAAAATACAACTTTTAAGGGACCCAAATATTCATTCAAAATTATTTCTAAAAAATATTTTTGTCTACTTAAAAGCTGTAATTAAAAAGCATGTGGGAGACCACCTAACTAATGTTTGGGTGGGCTCCTCAACCTCTCTGAGCCATAGTTTCTTCATCTGTAAAATGGGCACATTAGTGCCTGCCTACCTCATTGGGATAAGAGAATTAAATTAAATATCACATAGAAAACTCTTAGCATAGCACCTAGCATATAGTAAGCCCTTACTGTTGATACAAAGCTGCTGCTGGGTCAACTCATTATTTACAGACATTGGAATAAGCTTCTCAATTCTTATAAGCAGACCATTAATTGGTGAGTTTGTAGCGCTTCATGAAATCTTTTAAAAAGTTGAGCCTGTGTGTGTATGCCCACACAAAATTGCACAGGCCAGCACACTGCTTCAGCCCACGTGAACTAAACCCGATTAAGTTTTAGGCTAGGCTTAGGTTCATTTGCTGGGTGATTGTTCTCACTTTGGCTTGGGTCAGCTATGTAATAACAAGGAAATGGATAACCGGTCAAGTCCTAGTAATGCTGTGCTTAAAGATTTAAAAGGTTTAGAGGTTTTTTGTTGTTGTTTGATTTTTACATCTATTATAAGCAAAGCAAGGAGTTGTTAGATATTTTTAGTGTTCAGCTTTTTTGAAACATTTTTGGTAAATCTTTTCAAGCTACTGGATCAGTTTTGATTCAAGAAACCCCTGAGATTGCAAGGAAAGCTGTGTGGAAAATAGTTGGGATTTGCACCTGCTCTCGGTGAAGCAGGCTTTCCCCATATTGTGTCATCCAAACAAATTGGATGTTGAAGTTCATGGAACCACAGCTGTCCTCTGTAACTGAGTTTTTCAGTCTTTTTGTTTATCAAAACAGCATCATTCTCACTGACTTTACAGTAAATGTGATTTTTTATGGTAAAATAAAGCAATGTAAATAAAACGTTGCTTTTTATCACTTTCATATGTAAGGCCCACAGTCACGATGCACTAGAACAAAAAAGTTCCAGTGCTGAAAAGTTTGAAGATCTTAGCTTAATCATATAGGAAGGGCATAAGCCCCCAAGCTAAATGGTGCCAGAGAGGTAAAATATTTAAAAATTCATATTTATACTTTTAAGTTTTACTCCCTTTTCCCAATTAAATGTTACATCCAGCTATGCCTTTGATAAATATTGTTATCGTTAAAAAAGATTTATTACTAACTACAGTGATCTTCACTTCTGGCAACTTGTCAGCAATAACTCTGAAGGCAGCTGAGAACCTGGAAGGAAGTAAACAGTTCAGAGCATCTAAAGTCAGTGTTGGAAAGTAGATGAAATTGGAGCTACTCATGCATTTTACACTAGGAAAACTTCCTATGTGAGTCTCTCTACTTTAAGCAAACTCACGGTTTAACATACTTGATTGTTCTGGTTTCTCTCCATGCATTGCAGGTTCAGGATAGACAGCCTGCAGTATACCAACAGCAGCAAGAAGTGAACAGTTAGTCCGCTAGCAGGACAGAGAAAGCTACAATGAAGACAGAAGGAAAGCACAGGGTTATGTGGTCCTGAGAACATCAGGATAGGGTAGGCACGATAGCTGATTCCTCTATGACCCCGAGTTGTTAGGGAGAGCTCAACTTTTGTTTGAGAACATGGGAAAGATTTTAGAAAGATTTTCTTCAAAATCTATCATAATTTGGCATTAAAAAAATTTTTTTAAAGATTATTTTTGGAGAGAGGGGAAGGGAGGAAGAAAGAAAGGGAAAGAAACATTGATGTGAGAGAGAAACATCCATCAGTTGTCTCTCACAGGTGCCCCTATCAGAAGATGGAACCTGCAGCCCAGCCATGTGCCCTTGACCTGGCATCGAACTGGTGACCTTTCCCTTTTTAGGCCAACACCCAACCAACTGAGCTACAACTGGTCAGGGTTGGCATTTATGTTTTAAATGTTATGTTATTTCTGAAAACCAGAGCTTTGTATATGTAAAAAATCTACTTTATTGAAATAACATTTAAAGTGTACGGTTCAATGGTTTTTAGCATATGGAGTTCAACTGTCACCATATTTATTTAAAATTATAATTAATACACAGGGTTATATTAGTTTTAGGTGTACAACATAGTGATTTAACATTTACATGCCTTACAAAGTGATCCCCACCCTAAGTCCAGCAACCATCCATCACAACACATAGTTATTACAGTATTAACTATTCCCTATACTGTACCTTACAATTTTATAACACTTGAGCACTTCCCAAAAAACTTATAAGCAGCCCTTTCCCCCAAAACCTCCAAACCCAGGCACTCAGTACTTTGCTTTTTTTGTCTCTGTAGATTTACCTGTTGAGGATATGTCATATAAATGGAATTATATAATATGTGATCTTTTGCTGTTGACTCCCTTCACTTAGCTTAGTGTTTTCAAGGTTTGTTCATGACTTAATGTGTATCAGTGTTTCGTTCCTATTTATTTCCCAATAATATTCCATTGATGGAGATACCACATGTTACTTATTCTCATTAGTTGATGGACATTTGTGTTGCTTCCACTTTTTGGCTGTTACAAAAAATGCTTCCATGGACATTTGCATTCAAGATTTTGTGGACTTGTGTTTGTTTGTTTGTTTATTTGTTTTACTTATGTTTTTATTTCTCTTAGGTATACACCTAAGAGTGGACTTACTAGATCATAAACTGATATTTAACCTCTAACAGAACTGCCAGACTGTTTTCCAAAGTGGCTGCAGGATTTTACATTCCCCCAAATGGTGTATGACGATTCCAGTTTCTCCACATCCTCACCAACATTTGTTATTTTCTGTTTTTGTTTGTTTGTTTGTTTGTTTGTTTTTTAGATTCTTGTCATCCTGGTGGGTTTGAAGTGATATCTCATTATGGTGTTGAGGCTCATTTCCCTAAAAGAGCTTTTATGTCCCTCCAACACTAATACCCTGTGATTTTAAACTTTCTTTAGGTTTGGCTATCATCTCCAGTTTAACTGTAGGGTCCTTGAATGGCTAGGAAGTGGCAGGTTTTATTTTGTTATAGTTACTGTGTTTAAGGGGGAACCCTGCACAGAGATGCCTCTCGGAAATGCTGAAGGATTGTTCTAATGAAGTAGGGCCTGGTACCAGGACAATGGGAATTTCACCCAGCAGAGTTTTCACTGCTTTCCAGACTTCTTGATTAAATGTAAGTGCAAGGGGGCAGGTTCATTGCCACCTCCCAGCTCTGCCACAATGCCTCACACTGTCTAGGAACAAACTAAATATCTGTTCAATTAATCGGTGGATGCAAAAGCACATAATTGTTCTAAGATTACTTGAGGGGCGTGCTTCTGAGCTCTTTATTTCTGTTTGCATTACAGGTGAGCAGTTGGCACATTTTTCCTAGGTCCCCACGCAGCTCAGTGTTAGCAATTTGCCAGATATTCACTGTCAAGCTAAAATAAATGGATAGAGTCTGTTCTCCCCAAAGCCTCTTTAATTAAGCACTGGTGTTAAGTTGTCAGGAGCATTCCTGAAGTAAGTAAGCATGCTCTGGTGGCTAGTTAAGGCAGAATGCTAAACCTCTTGGTAGTTTGAACTGGGATTTGTTTAAGCAAATAATGAGATTATCATCCTGAGCCTCAGCCCAGGGATTTGGGTCGCTGGGGGAGCCATTCTGGGTGGAAGCTGTGATCAGCTCTGGTGGCTGAAATTGTCACCTTGGAGATAAGTCACACAGGTATACTTGCGTCTCCCAGCATATCTCTGCATAGTCAACTCTGTGACACCTTCTTTTTAGTCCGGGGACTACTAAAAAGCTGAAGAAGGTGGTGTAATTAAAAGTGAGGACCGTGGGAAGGTTGATATTCACCTTCCTTTGCCTGTAGCTTTGGCAGGATAGGCAGCTTCTTGTCGAGGAATAAGGATGATGACTCTAATGGTCCGTAATTGTGGTTTCCTCCCATCTCCTCAGCCTGAGAACCTAGCTTTGAAATGGGAAACAATTTCATCTGCCTTCTACTCCCCTTCCCTACGACCTGGGGCAGAAACAGAGGGCTGACTGTAGGGACAATGGGGAGAAGTTGAGCTCCATGGTCACTAGGGTGGCCCCCTCTTTCTACTCCTAGTTCCCTTGTAAGGGTGGCAGGGAGGCACCCCAGGACCTTGGGAAAGAAACTGCACTTCACTGAGTGGCTCAGAGACTTGAGAAAGAGAATCATGGAAATGTATTTTTAACCTTCATGGATTTGACATTTTGGATCCCTGTATCTCTAGCTCCATCTTGCCCCTGCTTCTTTCTGGTCCAGGTCTAAGAATAGCTCCCTGCAAGAGCACATTTTTTCCTCTCTTAAACCTTAACCTTAAAAAAAAAAAGGTAACATAGCTTTTATGTTGGTGTTTTCTGTCTGTACCATGGTCAATCACATGGTTTTCAGGAATGTCAGCCTGCCTGACCTAAGTACATGAGTACTGTTGCCAGAGTTAACTACTACTTCTCCTGCTTCTTAAATTAATTTTAGAGAGAGGGAGAAAGAAACATTGACTTATTCGTCTACTTATTTATGAATTCATTGGTTAATTCTTACATGTGCCCTGACTGAGTATCGAACCCCCAGCCTTGGCATATTAGGATGATGTTCTAACCACCTGAGCTAGCCAGCTAGGGCCAGAGCTACGTCTTTATGGAGGAACACCTGGTTACCTTTAAAATGGGAGCTCCTGGGAGATAGGAATACAGTTACAAAATTCAATTGTATGTGGAATGCATCTGAAACAATAGCCATGGGGTTTACTCATAGATGGATAATAACTGTATCATCCATCCAAAAGCGGTACTCAAAGTTTGACCTACAGCACTCATGTAATAAATTGTCCATTAAATGATTTCATTAACATGCAATTAGATGTGTTCAAGGCCCTCATGGGAATAGGAACGTCTACCAGGTCATTTCCATGCCTTGCCCTCGGCTGCCAGCCTGAGTCCCTCAAAGTCACAGCAAGGACAGCACATTCAGACTCCAGTTCTCCACTTTTAAGTTGTGGTCCAGCTACTTAAAGTATTCATCTTGATTCAACTGGAGCAGTGGTTTTGAACTTAACCAGTGAGAAGGACAGAGGCCCCTCACTGAAACATTTTCTCCAGTCTCACTGCATCAGAATCTGCAGGCAGTGTGGTCTGGGAGTCTGGTTTTTATGATGAGGCAAATTTGAGACATAACATGTGTGGATATAGTGGTTTTTAAAATAAATGTAATCAAATTCTTGGCTTTAAAATTTCATTGCACTGAATACTAAAATTGAAGTTAATTTAAGGAACTGCAATTGTAAACAAGCCATGAAGATCCAGTTCACATTGCAAATGCAAAGGAGACTCTGGGATGATATCCTGCAGGTTCTAACCTGGGTTGAGTGTGCAGCAAAATGTGCAGCAGGTCAGCTTTCATGGACCTCCTTCCTCCATAAAAAATAAATAAAAACTATATCTTACTCCTGTGTTGGTTATTGGTATAAAGATGAATGTATTGCTATGGTATATAGTACTTTTTTTCTCTCTGAAAGTTTATCTGTTTACTCCTGCTTTTACAAGAAATTAAAACACTTCATGAATGTTAAAAGAAACACTGCCAGGACCTAGGCACTGAGCCAGGTGTGCCTCACAATAATTTGGGCATGGCAAAGGGGTGAAATCTAGACTTCAGTTTTGGTCGCTGATGTGATAATATTTCTTGCCTCAGAAGTCCTGAAAGCAATCCTTACTATTCTTTTTTTCCCTCTCAAATATGAGAATATGATCAGCCCCTTTGTTTTCACCCTTGTGTGGATGAGAAAGGTGATCAGAATCTTGAGGCTGTGTCAGCGGGAAAAAGGCTACTGTCACATGGGGAGTGTGGCCTTTCCCACAGCGATCCTTTCCTGAAATCATACCTCTGTCCTTTTAAGTGTGTTTTGAAATGCCAAATTTAACGTAAGGGTTTTGTGATGACAATAGTGTATACGTAGGTGGGTAAAACAAGCCTCTTCCTACCCTAAACTCCTACCTGAGGGAGGCCTGGTGGGTTAGTGACCTAACTGGTGAAACAGCTCTGCTCTTGGGTGTTAGCCTTCTCTCTCTCTCTCTCTGTCTCTCTCTCTCTCTGTCTCTAATACAACTTAACTTAAATACTATTTACTTGATTGAAAGCCTTCTTATGGTATGTACAATGTTTTATATAGTTGATCTCATCTTTGTTCATAGTGACTTCACTAAGTTGTATTTGATTTTCTATACTTAAGACTCTGCTCAATTACTTGTTACCATGGGTTTGTTTTCTTTCAGTTTCAAAGTGGGTACTTTCATAGAAAATCTTGTTTTTAACCTTCTCTGGCACATTATTTATTTTTTAAAATTCTTATTTTGCCTAATTATCCCTCCATTGGAACCAGCAGCCTAAAGCCACCAAGATAAGGGCTTCCATCCCAATATCACGTGACCTTCTACTTCTGCCTTCCTCTTCCCACCACCAGAGGGTCAAGGTGGGACCTCCAGCCCTACCCCGCCCTGCCCTTCCTTGTCATTCTGGATGGCTTGAGTCTGTTGGCTAATTTGCTTGATTTGGGTAGGATGTTGCACAAAGAGGGAAGAAATGTTTGAGATGGGGAGTGCAAGCATGTTCTTTTTCTCGGCCCGGGCCATTTATCAACTCTGGCCCATTGAAACCAAGTTAAGACAACTTTTTATTTTGCGTCATTACAAAGAAATTTTTTTATTGAAAATTCTACAATAACTCTGATTATGAAAATTAAATGTGTTGATTGTAAAAAATTGGAGAGCATCATTAGAAAATCCAGAAAAAAGAAAAAAGTCACCCTAATTCATGATCTTGAGATGGCTGTTAACATTTTGGCCTAAAGTTTCTTCTGTTTGTTTGTTTGTTGACAAATAGCCACTTAATTCTTACACAAAATTGCAATCATACAAATTGTACCATTTACTAACTTGACGTTTTCACTTAATAATATGTAATGAACATTCTCGCATCATTAAATGCCATCCTGCAAAATGGATAATCATTTATTTAACCAGCTCTTTATTTTTGGACAATTTTGGTTTTCTCATGATTGGTAAACCTTCAATGATTTTTAAGATAAATTTTTGACTGCATGCAAATTATTTACTTAGTATAAAGTGGAACTAATGTATCAAAGGGTATAGGAAGTAATCTGGAACTCTGGAATACATATTTCCAAATAGGCCTATGGAAAGATTCCAGCAATTTACATTCCCATCGGTGCTCTGTAAGTGCTTATGTCCTTGTACCATTGCCAACACTGGGTATAGCCATGTGACTAGAATCAAACTAAAGAAATCTGGTATGCATTAATTTGAAAGAAACTGTGACTCACGTTTCTCTGCACCGAGTATTTAATGTTTAGCAGATTGGTCTGTGTGCCATAATTATGGCATTCTTTACAGTGTTACGGAAACCCTTTGATTAAATTTTACATTTATCACTTTTTTCCAAGGTCCTTAAATAGTGCTTAAGTTTTCAACTCTTATTTTTGTGCTGTTAGAAACACAGTTTTAGAGGACTTTGTGTATATGAATTTAGGATGATGGACTAGACAGAACTTTGGGAATCAGTTAGTTCATTCTCTTATAGTTTAATTAGTGGCTCAAGAAAGAAGGTTACTCACAATCCCTCTGTCTTTTGGAATGTTCTCAGTTGCAGTTGACAGACAACTTAATTCCAGCTGTCCTTGCAAGATAGGGGCTATGCTAACTCCTGAAATTGAAAAAGGGCTCTGCTGATACCTAGGGTGACTGATCTTAGGCAATTCCTTGATGTTTCTAAACCTACTTTTTATCTGAAAATAGTGTGTTGGACACTATGGAAGGTCCTTTCCATTTCCTATAGTTAAATACTTCTATGAATATATTAGCAAAGAATTACATTATACTATCAACCAAATTTAGACATGGAGCAAGTTTTTAAGAAGTACAATTCTATTATACTGGACCTAATATAACAAAGTTAAAAAAACAAAAACGAAAAACATATAGAGGCCCAGAGGCAACTCCAACGTATTTATGTACTGTAAAAATATCTCCAAATTGCTTTGAAAGTCTTTTTTTTTTCTGTTGGTTACACAATCCTCAGACATCTTTTTAACCAATTACTTTCCTCAACAAATTTATTCACAAATAGAGAGAAGGGAAATTCAGTCTTGCCACTCCCTAGTCCTAACACACTATTATGACAATGTATTCCAACTTGGTGGACTCTTCAGAGATCTGTTAAACTTTCTGTGAAAGTCCCTTTGGAGACTATTCTAGTGTTCTGTAAAGGTCTTTAAGGAACAGGCTTTGTTTTAAAGCCATCAACTACCAATAAAAATTTTTATTATTTCACCACAATATTTGGAATACAGATTCATTTCATGGTTTTAACTACTACCAGATTGCCAGTGTTGGATTGTTTAGAGAAATTTTAAACTGAAATAAATGCAGCAGGACCAACACACCTTTTTATTAGCACTTAGCTACCACATGTTTATCAGCGATACTGGCAGTCCCTCAGGTCTGGTTATGCAGGATTTCAGGGGAAACACCAGCCAAAGATTTTGATGGAGGGTATGTTAGGATCACCCTGCTGTGACAAGTAACCTCCAAGTGTCCGTGGCTTACAATAGCAAAGCTTTATTTCTCATTCAAACTATAAGTCTATTGAGGGGTGGCTAGAGGCTCCATTATGGTTCATTTTTACTCTGTGATCCAAATGATGGAGCAGTCATTATATGGAAATTGCTCATGGAAACAGAAGAAGTGTTTTAAAGAAGCTCATACGAACCCTATGAGCCTGAAAGTGACAGGCACTGTTTCCATTCATGACTCATGGCTGAATTAGGCACACTGTCCATCTCAATTACAAAATGTCCAGGAGTTGCAGTCTGACCCTATGGGCCTGAAGGAAGAGAACCATAATATTTGGCAGCACTAGTGACTGCCAGTTTGTGTTTCTGATGACAAGGTATTTGGTCCACTCTCCCACCTGCCAGTGAGATACAGCCATCCTCCCCCTAAAAGAAACAAACCTTAAAGTCCTAACCTGTGGCAGCATCTGGATGACACGGTAGGCTCTAAATTGGGGAAGCAAGGGGTGTGATATAAATTCATTTTGACACCAGCTCTTGATCTAGAAACTTCTGATGTAGAAGAGGCATGCTACCCTCTGTTCACCACCACTGTACATATAGCACACTAATATGTGATGGTAAAACAGATTGGAAAATCCAATATACACTTCTATTCAGACAGAGGGTAAGTAGAAGACATCCATTCATTGGACCTTAGTCATTCAAATTTGAAGCACTTCTGAAATCTTCAGGGCTTCCTGCCTTGTAGGTGGAGAACGCTCCGTTGGGGCCCTAACTCTCGTCTGGGGACAGGAGTTTCTCTGCTGCTTCCTGACTTCAGAAGATTGGGGGCTTTAGAGTTTTTTCAGGCCTTGAACAGATTTGCCAGCCATTATAGATTCAGGCTCTTGGTTCCTTTGTTAGTACAACTCTTTTCAAAAGGGAATGGGTTTCCTAGCTATTTCACTGCAGTTTATTTTCATATTCCCAGCCATCTGTTCTTGGTATCATACTTATATTCACTGTATGCTTTTGTGCTGTGCTTCATGCCTTTCTTAGTTGATTTAGTCAATGATACTTTGAACCTGTCAGGCGTTGGTGGGGAATCCATACCTCTAGTGTCTCTTCCCCTGAGCCATTATAATGGAAAGAATTAACTAAGAAGCCACAACCTTAACTGCATCTTTAGTTGGAGACATCTTAATCGTTTCAGAGTGTTAAGAGTAAGTGTGAAAGTCATTTTCTTCCTCTGAACCTCAACCCAGAGCTAAGTGCTACTTGATCATTTTCACTGAAAGGCTCCTGAGTATTATTGTTTACAGTATGGGGAAGAGAAGTAGCTGCTTTCTTTTCAGCTCTGCAAGCCTGACTTGATGGGCTCTATTCCCATTCCTTTTTGTTTGTGAAGCAGTCCATTCCTTCCTCAGCCCATCTCTTCCTCTTTTTGGGGGGTTGGGGGTACACCTTTTAAAATTCAGCCAACAGTAGCCGATAGTCACCAACACATGCTAATAACATTTTACCTTGAACCTCTTATAGGAGATCTCCTAATTCTTTGGTATTTATCAGCCTTCCAAATTATTGTACGTAATGGTTTTACCAAATGCTTTGCCAGCCTCCAAAATTCCTTTCCTCCTTGCTGCCTAGCCTCTAAGCCAATGTCACATTTTTGGTTGCTATTGAAGCAGCACTCAATATCCAGTAGCAGTGAGAATGGGTCAGGTTCTGTTATAGCAGCAGACAATTCTATATCTCAGTAGTTTAAAGAACAAAGGTTTGTTTCACTCATGCTGCATGTCATTGAGGATTGCCTGCGTCTTCACTCCAGGACACAGATTGCCCGGTTAGCCCCTATCCGAAACGTTTCCCATCCTTATTAAAAAGTTCCAGAGGGTCTCATGCCTGCAATTGAATACTCTAGTCTGGAAACAATGGCCCTTTCATGTTGAAACCTATAAATCCAGTTGATTCAACTACCATGGCACCTGGTTTTATGAATATCAGCTTCTAGTTTAGACACACCTCATCATGGAAGAAATCATTTTGAATGAGTAGATCAGCTGACTTGTTTGCTAAGTCTTATGCAGTTTGGACCTCGTCTGCTTCTGAACATCCTTGATGGATATTCCAGAAATGAAAAAGAAATGACATCTGGTATAAGATGGAGGAGTATATGATGAACGCAAGCATTCTGTATCTAGAACCATCACCACTTCTGACAAACATGAAATAGACTCTTATCAGTGGTTCAGCTGAATTTATCAAAACATCTGGATATCCTGGATTAAAAGAAAATAAGTCATAAGTGACACAGCTGGGTTGGAATGTTCTTCCTTCCCCTTCTATCTCCATTTGCAGCTTGTGTGTAGGAAGCTTAGATTTAGGGAGACCTTGATATTAGGAAGATAAATAAATAAAATTATACGTTTAAAAATGTGATAGTGTTTTGTAAAAGCATTAAAATAGGAATACAAAAGCATTCAGTTTTTTATGAAGGCAAGAAAGGAACATAAGTAAGTGAAAGCAATTTCTATTGCCATTTAATTCAGTATTCCAATTCTGTTCCCTTTCACCTTAACCAAAACTGCAGATGTAACTTTTAACTGCATTTTTAAAACTTGACACTTTTTCCCATGGTTTTGTCAAGTTGCCAACAAAAGCTTTGAAATGGCTAAAAACTGAGCTGTAGGTGAAGCAGGAAGAAGAAACCAGGCCTCTAGCTTATATAATGTTGGGTTAGGTGTCCCCCGTTGCGTTTTCAAAAGTGAGATGTCTTTGCAGTTGCCTATACTTAACAAATACTCAGCCAAACAAAAGATCATGTAGCGGCTCTTTATCCCAGAGGGCTGGTGGTGACAGCTAAAGCAAGGCGAATACTGGATTTCCGGTACAGACCTAGGCTATTTTCTGAGTTTCACACTGCTTGTTCTGTCCATTCTGGGCTGTCTCCTAATTTTCATTATCACTGAATTCTTTTTTTTTCCATTTCTGTATTGAAGTTCTAGGTGTAGGATTTTCTCCAGCCCCTCCCCTGATCTCTAGCCTCCACCCCATACAACCTGCTCATCCTGACACCCTCTCACAGTAGACACAACCCAGAGGGGTGGGCTTCTGTACCTTTCTGCAGCCTCATATAATCATAAACACACAGGGATCTTCCCTCCTTCCACCCTCAGTCCCTTCCCCCTTCTTTTCTCTTTCCTCCTTTTTTCCTCACCTCCTTTCTTTTCAAACCAAACAGGGTAAGTAAATTATTTATATTTCTATAAATCTTTTGGCTTTGTCATTAATAGAAAGTTGGGGATATCCCTCCAGGGAGCTAGTATAGGTCTCATTTATTCTTTTTCAAAAGCATTCCTTGTTTTGAAAGGCAAGTGTTTTACTGAACAGTTTCCTCATTAAAGGGCATGCACTTTTGTTTCCAGTTTTTATTTTTTAAGATTTTACTTATTATTTTTAGAGAGGGGAAGAGAGAGAGGCAGAGAGAGACATCAATGTATGGTTGTCTTTCACCTGCCTCCAGGTACCGACCTGGCTGGAGACCTGGCTTGCCAACCTGGTTATGTGCCCTGGCTGGGAATCAAACCAGCCACCTTTGAGTTCACAGGCCGGTGCCTTATTCACTGTGCCACCAGCCAAGGCTGCAGTTTTTATTTTTAATTTGGTTGCTCTAAATGGTTCTGCAATGAACATTCTGATACCTACCCTTCAGTACTGGTGATTTTTAAAAATAAGGTCCAGAAGAGGAATAGCTGGGTGAAAAATGTTTGTGTACTTTTAATGGGCGCTGCCAGAGTCTTTCCAAAGTGGTCATCTTGGAATGTTCTGGAATACCCTTCCCTCCACCCTACCAGGTGTAGGTGTTTACTCTACTTGGATAAGAATGAATTATAACTGCAACATTGATTGCATAGCCCAGCCACCAGTTGGCATGCTGTAGAGTATTTCATTGACATTTAAAACTAGGGCTATGGTTAGCCTCTATAATGAAGGGTGGTTGTGTTTATATTTTATACTTCTTTTTTTTTTTTTTTAATTTTATTGTTGTGTATTACATCCATCCCCTTTTTGCTCCCCTCTGTCCCCCTCCCCACCCACCCATTCCCCCCAAAGCCAATCCCACCTGTTGTCCATGTCCATGGTTCCTTTATACTAGGTTCTTGTCTAAGCTGCTCCCCTTTATATTTTATACTTCTTAAAGAATCCATTGAAAACTTATAGGAGGGAGGGAACTGGAGACCCTTCTAATGCAATCCTCTCCTCACAGCTAAAGGAATTGAGATCCAGAGTGATGGAGGGAGCTGCAGTGAGCCAGGTGTTTCTGGAAAGCAGTGGTTTTGCACCCTGGATCTGGGCTTTGTCCTTTACCTGCACTGTGGGCCAGGCTGAAGGCACAGTGTGTTGTAAAGAATGGACCGAGAAGCATCATTTGTGAGCTGAACAGACTAGCAGGGATGAACAGTTTCCATTTTTCTCTTGTCTTCTGCTAGGAAAAGCACATTTCCCTGCCGTTACTGAGTTGGGTGGGATTTGTTTTGCAAAGGTAATAATAGGACATCTGCTAATGTGATCTGATCAGTGGAATTTGTTGATCTTAATCTTTCAGGAGTTCAGAATTTTGTTTTTCCATACTGTTGGTGTTACTGCTTACCCAGGGTGGAGCAACTATAGTTAAATGACAGTAGCGACACACAGGAAAGAAGGTTCTGTGTACAGGGTCGGCTTCCTCCCTTGTATCGCTCCCTCCTCACTCCCCGGCATAGGGATGGAGAAGGTAGCAGGGCTGCTTAGCAAAAGGAACCTCTGTAGGTCCCACTTATGTTTTTGGCAAATAACCTCTAGATATAGTATGTAGTTTGACCAGGCTCATGCGGATGTTCTCTAGGGCTACATAAAAGTCACTTTTGCATCCCTGGGTCTTTACTCGATTTTAATATTACATTTTCAGATTTAGCCCTTGGTGTCTGCTGAGGGGATGCAAAGGGAAGCTCCCGGTTTGGGCTACTCTTTTGGGTTTGCTCTCTGTTCACAGCAGAGAATTTGATAGAACAGCATCCACTTTCCAGGTTGCCTCTAAATGAAGTCAGGCTGGTTAAGTAGCTCAGCCAGTTCTCTTAATAATAATAAAAATAATTACAACTCGAGATTCATTTTGTCAGAAGCCAACAACTCCAACAGATTTACATACACACGAAATGTTCATAGTTTGTGTGACTTGAAGCAAAATGACAGAATAAAACCAGTTTTACCATAGGCTAATTGATATAAACAAGACTTAAATTCCTATAACATTTCATCGATGCCGTAACAAGAGTATTATTTGCAGGCCCACTGTGCGTGTGTGTGCACACTCGAGCATGTTCATACGATGCAGAGAGTTTTAGAAAATGGACCACCAAATGTCATCAGTGAGGTCCATGGTCATGCCTACACCTGAGCTGTGGCTTTGCATTGCAGACCTGGTTAGGAGCTATGCTTATTCATGGGCCTGCCTATTATTGGCTGTGATTCTTCTGGTTTAGTTTTCCAAAGCATGTAGATTGGAACCACTGGGGAACTTAAAAAAAGTCCTTTGCCTGAATGACATCAGAATTCATGGGAGAGGAGACCAGAAATTGAAATCTTAAAGGCACTTACAACATGAAGCTGGGTTGGGGCACTTCTGGGAGGCAGTTGAGATAGAGTGTCTCTGCTTAATGAAGAAAGAAAGGAGATGTAACAGGAGCTATTCTCTTTAGAATTCTGCCACTGTAAGGATCATCATGTCTGCCCATCACCTCTCATAGCCCGCTTTTTCCTTTCTGCTTCCTGTTTATTCTATACATTAAAACAGTGGAGTCATGCCTTATAAAGTCAGCTCATGGAGGTAAAAATCAAATGCTGTAAAAATGATCATTGAAAAGTGCCCTCCTAGGAAGGCATCATGAGGGTTAGAAATCAATACACCATCTATTGGTACAGGTCACATAGCCAGGTTTCCTTTGGGCATCAGACAGAATAGGGCACTGTTTTTTTTGGCAAAGATTCTGATAACAGAACATTTGGGACCCATAATGTATGCAAATATGTACCTTTTAATTATTGGAGCTGCACCCATCTTGGTGAGGTTCTCAAGCTCTGAGAAGCACATGGGAATTGAGACTGGCTTACTGAGCTGCAGTCCTAGTTCTCATCTCACAGTCAGTCCTGATGCAGACTCTAATCGAGTGCAGTGTGGGCAGAATCATGGGCACCGTTTAAATTGTGGATTTCTCCTGGTGCCTGTCTTTTCTTTTGGCCCATAAAGTTGAACTCAAGTAAAATAAATGTGAGATTCAGCTGTAGATGTGACACCATTGGCATTTCGTTACTCAATATTAAACCATTGAATATTTCTTTGCATGTATAGAATTAATTGGCACTCTGTCTTTCTGTCCTCTAGCATTTCCATGGTTTGGCATGGATATTGGTGGAACACTGGTTAAGTTGGTCTACTTTGAACCGAAGGATATCACAGCTGAAGAGGAACAAGAGGAAGTGGAGAACCTGAAGAGCATCAGGAAGTATTTGACTTCTAACACCGCTTATGGGAAAACTGGGATCCGAGATGTCCACCTGGAACTGAAAAACTTGACCATGTGTGGGCGCAAAGGGAACCTGCACTTCATCCGCTTCCCCAGCTGCGCTATGCACATGTTCATCCAGATGGGCAGTGAAAAGAACTTCTCCAGCCTTCACACCACTCTCTGTGCCACAGGAGGAGGGGCTTTCAAGTTTGAAGAGGACTTCAGAATGGTATGTGTGTTTGTCCTTGTTAAAACCACTTCTTAGACATAGAAAGAAAGCCTCTCATATGTCCATAATCATGACATTGCATATTGAAGAACTAGACTACTCCTAGCCTTGGGGTTTTTGGCCAAGTTTACTTTACCTCTCTGCCTCAGTTTCCTCATCTATTTGAATAGTTATTATCTCATAAGGTTATTGTACGAAAGATTAAATGAGATAATATGTACCTGGCACTTTGTTAATGCTCAGTAAATATTAGCTATCATCATCACTTTAAAAAAAAATTATTTGGCCCTGGCTGGTAGCACAGTGGATAAGGTGCCGGCCTGCGAACCCAAAGGTCGCTGGTTTGATTCCCAGCCAGGGCACATAACCAGGTTGCAAAACAGGTCTCCAGCCAGGTCCATGGTTGGAGGCAGGTGAAAGGCAACCATACATTGATGTCTCTTTCCTGCTCTGCCTCTCCCTTCCTCTCTCCCTGGAAATAATAAATAAATCTTAAAAAAAAAAAATTATTGCTGTGCAGTATGCTAGAGACAAGATGATATAAAACTCCCTTCTGAAGTATTTTAGAGTTTCCCACAAACACTACCGTTTCTTAAAAAGCATAATCTCTGTGCCAGTTTTATTGATATATAGACTGAGGTCCACAGGAAAGACTTTCTATAAACCATACTTCTGTCTACCCATTTGCACTGTCTTATTTTATAAATGTCATTCAGAAGTTTTACTCACAAATGCAAATGAACTTGGATATTATTTATAGGTGAATTCCTTTATTAATAAACATGAATTGGGAAGTATGGTGCTGCATAATAAGGGTAATTCTGTGCCCTGACTGGCAGTATTTTCCAGCTCTGGATTTGACAAATTTGGCTACATAGAAGATACAAGTGAGATTTCTATAAAGAGAAGGTTTCTCTTTATTTAGCAATTCTTTAACACCTGTGTATTCCAATTTTCCCATCTCTATACAGTCAAGGTAATCTCTGTACTGTACAGCCTCATCTCACAGGAAATAAAGTGGAAAAAAAATAGGTGGAGAAAGTAGAGGAAACTAGATTAACAGAACTAATTGGATATAGGAGAAGGAAAGGTTGGACAATTTGGGGATTAGTCTTGCCAGAAAGTTGCAAATACAGTGAGGTAACATGTAAAATACATTTTCTCAGAGCCTAGAGTACAAATCCTCGCATTTTGTCATGGAAGTAATGTATGTATGTTGCTGAAATGAGCACTGTCCTAGAACTAACATAATCCACTCTTGTCATAAAGTCTATCATTAGTGATAGTTAACATGTTATTCATGGCATTAAGCTATAAATGAATGTTTTATTTGTATCGTCAAAGCTAACATTGTTTACCTCATTGATATACTAAGTAGTCCCTACTGAGGAGTCCTGCCACAGTTCCCTAAGCGAGACTGATTATGTTCAGGGTTAGCCTTCTTTCTTCTATGCCCCCTTCCCTACCCAGCCATAGAAGAATTGGCGCTGCTTAATCATACTTAAATGATTCATGGGATCTTTTTCCCGTCAAAGAGTCCCAATGATCGAAGCAGAAAAGGTTGAGATCCAGGAACATAACAATTAAATTTGAGTTCATAATCAAAAAACCTTTGAACCTGAATTCTAGTCCCCTGTCTTCATTTAACTAGCTAGGTAACTTTGTGTGGGATATGTCCCTCCCATGGGCCTCAGTTTCATCATCTGATTCTTAGGACATCAGCACTAGGAGTGCTTTCTGGAGAACAAGAAGAGTAGCATTCTTGTGCTACATGGATAAGAAAACTAAAGCTAAAGAGAGATAAAGAGGTCCTTCTGAATGTCTCCTGAGAGCTAGGGTATCACCTCCGTTCTAGTTGAGACAGACAGACAGAATGCTGACCCAACCCTAGTTGGGGTTCCCCTACATCACTACTGTCTCTATCCCCTGGAGAGCTCAAAGTGAACCAAGGTGACCTTGAGCATTTATGCAACATCTGTTAATGCCTCCATCCCTTCTCTGAGGTAATGTGTGTTCTGGGGGGAAGTTACTCAATATATGTTGGCCGTGAGCAAGTGTATTTCTCAAGGTTCTAAACTGAGAAAGGTCATATATTATTACAACCAAGGTAAAGAAGCCTCTGTTCTCTCAGGCAGGCCGTTGGAGCCTAATGGATAGGCTGGAGCAGGGAGCAAGTTTAAAGTACAATCATGTGTCGCTTTAATGATGGCGATATGTTCTCAGAGATGCATCATTAGGTGATTTCATTGTTATGCGAAAATATCACAGAGTGCACTTAACACAAATCTATATGGTATAGCCTACCATTGCATGGTATAGTCACCTATGGTGCCTAGGTGACAAGCTTGTATAGTGTGTCACTGTACAAACAACACAAGATTAAATCAAGCACAATCTTGAGATGTGGTGTGAGGCTGTTGCTGGCATAACATACTACTATTTTATAGCAAACTTCTTATTTTTATAAGTGGAAAGCATACACTCTAAAGTAGCAATGAGTAGTAAATACATAAACCAGGAACATAGTTGTTTTCATCATCACAAAGTATTATGTACTGAGCATGATTGTATGTATTATACTTTTATATGACTGGCAGCACAGCAGTTTTTCCTACACCAGCACCACGAAGGCGTGAATAATGTGTTGCACTAGGATATTCCCATGGCTATGATGCCACTAGGCAACAGGAATTTTTCAGATCCATTATAATTGTACGGGGCCATCATTCATGGGGTCCCTCATTGACCAAAATGCCATGTGCCACATGGCTGTAGTAGCCAAACAGCCTGGCCTGGCAGATCATACCTTTCAAGGAAAGTACGTGGCTGCCTTCTGTTCCCATGCTCAGTCTTGGCCGAAGTGAAGGCAGAAGCAAATGAAAACTGACCTCTTCCCATAGCCATTTGTTAGTGCACTGCATGATGTGCTGTCACCCTTAAGTGTTTGGGGAAGAATGGGTTTGATCGTCCTCTTTCCTAAGCCTTCGTTTACTCACTCAGCAAATATTTATTGTGTGCCTGTGTGCCAAGTACTGGAAAGGACAAAACAAAGCCCCTGTTCCCCTTGAAGTGATATTCTAGTGTAGGGAAATGATCAATCACCAAATAATGAGCTAGTGAATATAGAATAAAGCAAATGGCAGTAAGTGGAGAGACCACCAGGGCCAGGGGTCTAGGGAGTGTTGGGATGGCCTCTGTGCTGAGGTAACCTTACAGGAAGAAATAATAAAGCAACCAGGCCAGAACTGGGGAAGAGCATCTTAGGTGGAGGGAACACTAAGGGTGAACCCCTTAGGTATGCTAAACCCAGGATCTTTTCAGGAATAGGAAATTGAAGGTGTTTACTTAGTTATAAAGGATCAATGTATATTACTGTATGTATTAAACAATCCGACAAACAAAAGAGCATATCTGTAAGCTCCTGTCATTATTATTGTATAAAACCATTGTTTTTGGTATAATACAACCTGTAGATATGTGTTTTAAAAATGTGAGTAATTAGCACTAACTAAAGATGTTCAGAAGACCCTGACTAGTTAGCGACTGTATCTGTGTCCTTTTCAGGTACAGTAAATATACTTCAACTTAACTATTCTTCATTCATTTAGAAGGTACAAGAAAGAGCTATAAACCATGAGAGCTGTAAACAATTAAACTAGACTGTAGAATACTATCAGTTGAACCAAGCTGCATTTCTTTCTTCCTTTTTCTTTCCGTCTTTTGTTCCCTCCTTTCCTTCCTCCCTCCCTTCTTGTAAGATTTTGGGATCACTAGCCCAAAAATTTCTGACTGACGAAAATTAGCCTTCAAAATAGGTAAGAAATTGGTAAGCCAGTGAGGAATCCCACCACTTAAAGTGATCCTCAAGGGAGAGGGAGCCCTTGTGTGGCTATGCCCCAGGACACTTAGTTTTTGGTAAACAAGTTCAGTTAACTTGGTGTTTACTCATGCTGCTGTGATTTTTGTTTTTAAAGAACCTACCAGAATATTTTATGTACCAAATCTAATATTTTCACCCACAACTACACTACCTAACTTCAATAAAAGTATTCTTTAGGATGCAAAGTATTCTAATAAAAAATTTATAGAAAAAAATGATCCTTTTTGTTCACCTAATTCTTCATTAGAATAAATAACTTTGCTCATAAGATTTTTTTTAGTCCAAGACTAACAGTAATTAGAAATAAGAAGTGACTCTTTTAATTACTTAAAAATAAATAAATAAAGAGCTGCCCTGCCCTGTGTTGTTAAGATGTAACAACAATCTTAATTTGAAAAAAATTTTCTGATTGTTTCATACCACTTTCTTTTTAAGGTGTGGGGACTTAAGAATTGGCCTTCCTTAAGGGAACAACCTAAAAAAAGTTAGTTAATGATGGAAAAATCATTCAGAGGGAGTAGGGTAATTGTGGGTATGTGATATTCTAAATCTAAGTTGACCATTCAAGAATATTTATTAGCTCAGTTTCTGTTATTAATCTGGGGACTGATCTGTGATAGTGCAGGGTCATTTTCTACTTGGTTTCTGGCTTTATATTCTTGACCACTCATGCCTGGCCCCTTTTATATTAATTGGGTGTGTGAGGGGGAAGAAGCCATATTTGGGAATTTGTTATAGTTCTCACTCACAGAATATGTTTCAAATTCATCTCTCAGGCCTGTTAGGTCTTCTCTGTGCAGAGGAAGTGCCCTGAGCCTGATTTGTAATTCAAAATCAATCTTTATATGCAAAATGGTTCTTGGCTTAGTAAGATAACTTTTACTGCCATTTCCAGTGACTTATGGAGCCAGTATCAGCAAAGGTACCTAGGGAAGTATAAGGTAGCATACAGATGTGTATTTTATTCCTTTCTGAAGTATACTTTGGAGACTTAATTCTCAACTACAGGAGAGTGATAAAATTGGTAAACTTGGGGGTGGGTCCATATACTACTTCCACGTGGGGTCTGGGAGTATGGAACCTTTTGAGGTGTTTTTTTTTTTTTTTTTTTACCAGATTTTTGTTAGGTTTTTAGCTACTTAGTTGCTTTTGACAGAGCTGAAGCACATCAAGAGAACCCCTCTCAGTTGTATTCTCACCACGCTTTGTATTTAGGGTCCATATTTGCTCTTATCTTAGCATGCAGAAAATCACTGATAACAAAGAAAACTAAGCCCAGAGAAAATGTTTTTGTAGCTGGGACCTAGACATGCTGTTTTAGGCTTTCCACAAGGCTGGTTCAGTTGACTAACGACCTGCAAAATCTGGACAGTTATTCCCATCTTGGTTTAAATTTTAGACAGTGTGTATAAAAGTCCAAGTAATGACTGAGCTCATTGCTTACTCAGGGAAACCTGTTCTATTGTCTGGGTAGTGAAGACTTCTAAGGGAGGTCTCCGTGAGTCTCAGTGAAAGTGACTTGCACTGCTGTGTCCCAGTTTGGGGATGTATGACCTCAGGCTTCAGAAATATTCGTCCCTTGGTAAAATGTGCAGAAGAGATGTTTGTTTGCTGCTAGTGCTTTCTTTGAAAATGACTTTGAGGGGAAAGGGGAGATGGCAATGTTTTCTTTGCTTAGTTTACTTGCCCTGGCAGGTGTTTGTTTTTCACTGGCATAGTTTCAGGATGTGTCTCTGTCCATGTTCGTGACGTTGTCTCTGGAATGGCTATTGATATGGTTGATGGACTGCTGATTAACTATGATCCCAAGACTGGCTGATGAAATTGTTACTTTTCAGCTCGGGATAATCCAGGAAGTGATAATTTTCCTGTTTTAATTTAACTACTACTTCTTGAGCAATTATGATGTTCAGGCATTTGATGGTCAGGAACACCCAATGAACCAGAAAACAAAACAGAATGTGACTGATACTCTAAGTGTAACTGAGGATGCTGAGTAAACCAGGACTGAGAAGGTAGCATTGGCACTGCTGTGTCTCACTAGTCTTTTACACTTCTCACATTACCACCTTAAAATGTATATAATTGCATGCATCTCACACCAAAGTTTCACTTGGTAAAAAATGAAATGTTTGGAATTACTTAGGAGACAGATTGAATTTATTGCCAGGTATCATTTAGAATGATTCTTTCTGCATGTCAAGAAAAGTTCTACTGCCTTGTTGGTAAGCTGTTCTTACTAATTCTGTTCTGCAGGGATAGTTTCAGTGGATTCTGTTGAATGGGAAATTCAGATGAGTGATACAAAGTCAAAAGTTTTCTTCTAGTTGTTAGCTTTTGTGATGAGGATGGTCCCCCTTTTGGCAAAATATCTTAGTACTTGTATAGATTGTTTCCAGATCTCAGAAGCTGTGCTTGTTGTGAATGAAGACAAGAGAAGAACCGTGAGTCTGTGGGAGATACTTGCAGGTTGTATCACGCGGGGAAAGTTACTTAAGCTCTATGAGCCTTGACCATGGAATGAAAAAGTAATAGTACCTACTTACAGGGTTTTTGTGAGAATTAAATGATCTAGTACAAGCACTTGGCATATATGTAATAAACAATAAATACCAGTTATTATGTTCTTAAGAGATTTTAAAAATTTAGGTTAGATATTATAAATTACCTTTTTTCCTTCATTGGTTCATAATTTGTTGGTGATTGCTATTTTTTTTTTTTTTTTTGTCCATGAAAAATTAGCATAAACCCAGACCTTTGGACAAGCAGCAATGCCATTCTTGAGGATCATGAATTAGACTTTTGAGGATGCAAAGTGGCCACTCGTTCCTAAGGCTAGCCCATAGCCAACTCATTGCCCTTTAATTTTTTTCCTCTCTACCTAGGATAATAGGAGTTTTGTCCCATAGGAGGATGAAAGGACACTTGGAGGGCACCTCAGCTATTAATAAAAGAGCCAACGTTGTTGAGTCCCTTGTACATACCAATCTCTGCATAAACATTTTATATGTGCTATTATTATCATGTAATCTTCACAATAACACTATGCAGTGGGTATTATACCCATTTTACAGATGAGGAAACTGAAGCTTGAGAAGTTATGTAACATGCCCTACATCCCTTAGTTATGTAAGTATTAGAGACAGAATTCAAAGCCAGGTCCACCTAACTCCAAACCCAGGCCTGGGAAAAGAGGAGTTGGACTTTATGGGCTAAGGAGATTGTCCCCTGGCCTTCAGGCTCAATGTGCCACTCTCAGGACCTCATCTCCTGCCAAGGAAGTGCAGGATTCCCACTGCTTTCAGGACATTCTCACTCTCCTCACCCTGTGGGAAGCCCTTACCTCAGTGGTATGCTGAATGTGTTTCCTGTGGCTGCTGTAACAAATTACCACCAACTTAGCGTCTTAAAACAACAGAAATTGATTCAGTTAAAGTTTTTGAGGCCAGAAAACCAGAATCAAGGGGTTGGCAAGACCACACTTCCTTCAGAGGCTCTTGGACAGATTCCATTCCTTTCCTCTTTCAGTTTCTGACGGCTTTTTGCCTTCCTTGGGTGCAGCCCTCCAGCCTCTGCCTTTGTCCTCACATGGCCTTTCTCCGTCTTCCCTGTGTGTCTCATCAGAAATCTTGTCTTTGGAACCTCAACAGATAATCCAGGATGTTCTCTTTATCTCAATGTCCCGAACAATGCTACCTGCAAAGACCACAGGGCATGGCAGCCATTCTCACAGGTCTTGTTCTCTTGCAGATTGCGGACCTGCAGCTCCACAAACTGGACGAACTGGATTGTCTGATCCAGGGCCTGCTCTATGTTGACTCTGTTGGCTTCAACGGCAAGCCGGAATGTTACTACTTTGAAAACCCCACAAATCCTGAATTGTGTCAAAAAAAGCCGTACTGCCTTGATAACCCATACCCTATGCTGCTGGTGAACATGGGCTCAGGTGTCAGCATCCTAGCGGTGTACTCCAAGGACAACTATAAAAGAGTGACAGGGACCAGGTAAACATGGTTTTCACTAGGAGAACCTTTTTATACTGAAACCCAGGTCTGTTCCTTGAAGACCAGTTTAGAAAAACTTAACTTATATTGAGTTACATTGTTAAAAGAGAGCTCTTTCCCTCTGTCAACTAAAAATGATGTATTATATATGTTATCAGGGTGACTTATAAAGATTAGTAAGACACAGTCCTTGCCTTGTTGGAAACTGGTCAGGTTGAAGGGTGAAGGGTCCTACACCCTACATCAGAGGTTTTCCCAAAGGGTGATACATATTAAGTCCCAAATGAATGGCAAGGACAATTAAGCACAGTAGAATTTGGATGGAAGGATGCGGGGGACAGGCCGTCTTTTGGAACCACGGTGGTGCCTAGCTGAGGATGAATGCCTGAAATAATATGCTATTTCAATCAGTCAAGCAAACTGGGTTCATAAGGAGTGCTTGTTACCTGCGGGTAACCACTCCGGCTGAGAAGCGGAGTAGACAGTGCACCTCACAGGAAATTTTGGAATGTAATGGACAGGAAGACAGCCTTGTCACACAGTTGGTTACAGTGCCTTGTTTTTTAGTGCAGACACACCCAGGGGCAGGTGGGCTCAGCTTCCTCTTAATGGGGATTCAACATGGGAAAAGGATCTGGGGTCAGAAATCTGAGAAATCATGGTAGAAACCAAATTAAACAGGTTGTTTTTACTTCTAAGAAAATGATTTGGTATGAATGTTTCTCCAAGTTATTGGACCACTGAATCCATTTTTAGGGGAACGACTTAAGAAACTAGTGCCATGTGGAATGTGGTTTGGTGCATGGTATTGAAACCATTATTTCTGATAGATGATGATATCATGTAAATTCTCTGGGCCTCAGAGGTATCCTCATTTGTGTCGTGAATGGGGTTGTTTCTTACATAGTTTCTATACACTTTTAAAGTACTGAAATTCTGCAGTACTATTCACCCATTAGAATGACAGTACTGCTTTCTACTGGATGACCAGGACTTGTGATGGGTCTATATAAATAAGTGGTTCACCACTGGAGGAAGGAAGATTTATTCCCCCCAGGGGATTTTTGCAATTTCTAAAGACATTTTTTAATTGTCCCAATTGGAGGTGGAATGCTACTCGCAACCCTGGGTTAGGGACCCGGCCCCCCAACAACAAGAAATACTAAGCCTTAAAAGTCAGTAGTACTGGTGTTGAAAAACCCTGGCTTACACACACACACACACACACACACACACACACACACACATTCTGATTGAATCACGCTTTGGTGTGTAAGTTAATTGCCACCAAGCAAACATTTTCTCACTGAGAACGCAGAGCTAAGCCTACTTCCCACATAAGAATCACAGCTGACCTCATGGCCTCATTAGGACTGTCAGGTATATTAGAGATAAACGCCTATTTCAGCATAGGTGGTTTTACGTTAGAGAATGATTGTCTGATAAAGGTACAATTTTTAATTGGTAGAGCTAATCCCAAGGTAACAATAAACTAAACATTTTCCACACTTAGAGATATTTGTAATTTTGATCAATGCTTAAATTCATGAATTACAACACAGGGAAACTTTCTCAAACTTGGAGCTACCAGGGATTTGGGTCACCTTCTTGAATAGCTGCTAATGAACTAATCATGGTGTTTGGCTTCTATGCCCTGTGTAATAATGCCTATAAATTGGTAAATGCCTAAATGCCCATTAATGACCTGTGCTTTGTGATGATCAACAAACCCATCCTGATATTCAAGCACAGCTGCAAACTCCCTGTAATTTTGTAGTTTTGGAAATGTGCTACAGGGGACTGAATGTGGAAAGAGCCCTTTCAGGGGCTGTCGCAGGTGAGGGAGGGGAATGAGACATTAGCTGGGCCCCGATCCCCCTTGTTCAACCACAGCTGTCCTACCAAAGTTTCTTTTTGATCCAAGTTAGAAAACCACTGACATAAACTCTTACGGTCAGCAGTGAACGTCAGTGTATGGAACACGCTTTGGGAATCACTGATCTCACCACATGGCTTAAGTTTTAAGTTTTGTTACTATTGTGAACTTACAGCTTAGCCCAGGTTGTTGTTATGGTTTTATACCCTCTTTTCTCATTAAGCATTTTTATTTTAAGAAGCTATGTCATTGCAGAATATCAGGTGTTTTTTAAAACATGATTTCTAATACTTTGCTTCAATCTTATGTGTAATTTTATTGCATCCTAGATTGGGTAGCGACATTTTTTCTTTTATTGACACAACCCCAATTTTACTATGGAGTCAAGAGGCAAAATAGGGCTTTTCAATTAACATTCTTAGAATGTCTAGTCTTTTAAAAGAGGAACATAAGAAATTTTGAAACCGGAGAGTTGCAGTAAGCTTATCTCATTGGGAATCTATTTTAAGGACACAAGTACACAGTAATTGAAGGTTTCTTCTACCTCTCCCTAAAATCCCTTATAAGGTTGTTGGGTTAAAAAAAAAAAAGATCATATTTAATAGCTATTCCTGGCAATATGCTCTGTCTCTCATTTGCTGAGGGTCTTACTATGTGTCCACTGAAACAAACAGGTGTGTCTGATCATGAGCAAGGGAATCACTTGATTAAATAATCAAGCTAGCAGGCTGGGGACATTAATAAAGTGCTCTTCTGTGACTGTGCATTCTTTCCTCCTGTCTGCAGGCACCAGTTGTGCAAATGCATGCTTGCTTTCCCCATTTGGCTCCAAGTCTTCATCGGGAGTCACCTGTCATTTCCCAGTCATGCAAAAGCGCTTGTTCTTTTCCACTCATACCAACACATCAGTTGATGAGTTGCCTTCTTTCTAAGTCAGCCAATATCTTCAGTTGCCTATGTTTGGAGTAGGTTGTTAAATGCCTTGATTAATACCAATATTGGATGTTCAAAGAAAGGATGTGTTGATAAAAGATAAAGCTAGAAATAGGAGCAAAGACTTTTAAAATATATACAGTGAGAAAACAAGACAAAACTAGCTAGCATGCACACCAAAAGTGTCCCCATGAAAACACAATGGCTTTGCTCTGGCTGGTGGCTCAGTGGATAGGCACTGGCCTGTGAACCCAAAGGTTGCTGGTTCGATTCCCAGCCAGGGCACGTAACTAGGTTGCAAGCCAGGTCTCCGGCAAGCTCTGTAGCTAGAAGCAGGTGAAAGGCAACCAATCATACATTGATGTTTCTCTCCCTCTCTACCTCCTTCCTTTCCCCTCTCTCTAAAGATAATAAATAAAATCTTTAAAAATAAAACAACAACAACAACAAAAAACAACACAGTGGCTTTATAGGGTAGACTAAAACTGACAGCATAGCATAACCCACCATGTTAGGTATAAAATGAAGACAAAATTTTCTTAGAGGAAATCTAAGATCTCTTAGATGAAATCTCAGAGGAAATTTCTATGTTGTCAAGGCAACAGTGTTGAGTTCTTTATGTACTCATGGTACAGCACCTACAGTTTAGATAGCTGCTACTGGTGGTGCCTACTTATACATTTTTCATGAGAACCTTTAATTTCCATCAAATATATATTTTTCTAAGAATCATTTGTTAAGAACTATTACATACAACTTTGCTTGAGATGTGATTTAAAGAACTATGTGCCCATCTACAATCTGGTACCTTCTTGTTAGTGGTTATGGGGAGTAAATATACTTTACCTAATCTCAACCGGAATTTTCTCTTAGAATTAGAAGCCAGTATCCAAACACATAAAAGACACCCAGGGCTGACAGCTCTTGGAGTTTCAGAACAAATTAATGTAAGAAAGTAACTCTTCACATTTACCATTCTTTCTGGTAAATAGAGTAAGACCCATGGTCACCTCAGTGCTCTTTGTCCTATCTGAAGTTCACTAGTGATAGCTTTATTCCAAATCCTCTTTTCTTTCCCTTAAGTAACTTTGATATTAATATACAATTGAGTTCATTCTCAACTACCATAATCATTTTTAAATTTGTTTCTAATGAGATTCATTTTAGAGGAATTCTTCCTCCTCCCAAAACAATCAAAAGCTTTTAGAACATAGTTTGAGCCTTGGAACTGTTTTATAACCTTTGTTACTGCTCTTGACTCCTGGTGGTGAATAAAAGATTAATAATTTTTCTGGAGTCTACTAGAAAAAAATACAGAATGATACCAATCAGTGGCTTTCTTTCAGAAATTTCCAAGGAGGTTAAATGAGATTATATCAGCTAAGGTGAGGTCAGGTGAAAGATACAGCTTTTGGGCTGGCTATTCCTGGCCAAGTTCTAGGTCAGTTTTGTCATCAGACTTTGGTTCCATACATGTGAATTGTGCTTCATGTACACATGGCTTACTTTTCTAAGTATTTATATTCCCACTACACACACGGTGGGACAAATGTAGGTTTACAGTTATTCATATGGAAAATAATGTGATAATTAATAAATAATATAAGAATAAACTCACATACAACCATAAATCTACTTTTGCTCAATTCTGTATATATATAATGGTCATTTCTCTAGTTATTTCGTTTTTAGACCACACAAATAAGTACTATCATGATTTGGCCTCATTTTATAGGTGGAGCAAGACTGAATTGCTTAGGTTAGAGGCTAAGTTGAAGGTCTCACAACAGAAATCAGTGAGAATCTCTCTGGTTTTGTTTTTAAAGTCAGGGGCAAGTTTTCCTTGATGTTTCTTTTTAGTTTCTGCCCCCTTTTTAAATCCAATCTACCCTAAAACTCTTTTGTACCCTAGCACTTTAATTCAAGTGCTTCTTTGTTTTTCCTGTTCTTATTAACCTATATTAGTGGTCTTGATGTCACTGGGGACTTGGATGGGCATATCTTTAAGTAAAATTTAAAAATAAACCTTATTGTTCCTTCAGTCTTGGAGGTGGAACATTCCTAGGCCTATGTTGCCTGCTGACTGGTTGTGAGACCTTTGAAGAAGCCCTGGAAATGGCAGCTAAAGGCGACAGCACCAATGTTGATAAGCTGGTGAAGGACATTTACGGAGGAGACTATGAACGATTTGGCCTTCAAGGATCTGCTGTAGCATCAAGGTAGAGACGAAGTAGCTAGGAACAGTAGTGATTGAACAGAAGGCAACCTCTCCACCCGGGCTATTCATTTAGTTATTTTTAAAGATCTTAACCGACCAGGTGCAACTATCTATGGGATTGGAGCTCAGATTTGATCTCCTGCCCTTTATGAAGCACTGAGATGTTTAGCTCTTGATGCTTGTGCTTAAAATAGGGCAGCTTTGAAAGAAGGTTCTGGAAAACTGCATTAAGTTTCCTGTTTCATCCTTGTCCAGATATCTAGTGGCATTCAAAAAAAATTTCCCCATTTATAGCCATGCTATTTTGTTCCTATTAAGAAAAGAGCAGCCAACCATTCATATTGTAATCCTGTCTGCTTGTAAACCATGGCAGGGAGATCAGGTTGTTTGAGTTTGAACAGTTACTCATACAGCTTTCCACAGTACTGTGGTGGAAGGATGGGGTCTGCCTGAGGACAATTTTGAACACTCTCACTAATATTTCCAACATAGCTTTGGCAACATGATGAGTAAGGAAAAGCGAGAATCCATCAGCAAGGAAGACCTTGCCCGAGCCACACTGGTCACCATCACCAACAACATTGGCTCCATTGCTCGGATGTGTGCATTGAATGAGGTAAGGCCTTAACCCAGGGAAAGCCATGTGTCATTGATATCCGTCACCCCTGGCAGTTAACTGTTGATCTTTACAAAACTACAGCCCACGGGGAAACCTGGCCTTTGCAGTCATCGCTCATTGCGGAACTAGAAGGGTGTGTGGTGGGGGAGGGGGAAGAATACGTGTTTTATTTTTAAGTTGGCCCCAGATGATAATAATGAATAACACCATCCTGTCATGGAAGAAACATGGTAAAATAACAGCCTATGCCTTAACCTCTCTAACCATCATTATTAACATGTACCTATTGCAGTGTGAGGAAAAGCTCTGTGCACCCTTGCAAGTATTTGTGGGTGAAGCATTCCACTTGCCATATTCGATATTCTCTCTGCTTTCAGCTTCTTTACAGTGTTGCCTTGTGGCATGGAGTTCAAGCAGCATTGTACAGGGCTATCAAAGCACAGAGAGCTTGCTACGGCCAAGGCCAGCCAGAGTCCCAGGCACAAGGAAGGGTAGAGCTGGTCACAGACAAAGCTTTGGGAACATGTTTGAAATAATGTAAACTTCCTTTGTGAAAAATGTGAAACCTTTTCCTGAAAAACAACATGTGTAAAGTGGCCCATCTCTTACTGAACGGTATTGGGAAGACAAGGAAAGGGGGTTGGGCGTGGAATAAGTAATAAAAGAAGCATTAAAGAATCATGGTAGTATCGGTAACTTCTTTTAATATAATTTTAATAAATATCCAGACAGAAGAGGTCTCAAGTCGTAAGTGTACAGCCTAACGAATTACCACATACACACCTGTTTAGCCACCACTCAGATCAAGAAGTAGATTGTGACAGGTTTTGCAGAAACCCCCACAGATCCCTGCCTAGTTGAAGAGTGAAGTGTTCAGCAGGGTGAGAGGCAGTCTTTATAATAGGTAGGTGCCAGTCCTGCCTTTGAACTTTGGGGTTATAAGAGAGAGAGTCACCCTCCTTATTGAATAGAACTGGCCTGTTGCTCACGGCCCTACTTTTGGTAAGTCCCCAAAAGTCAGGTGAAGGAACTCATTCCAGAGACTTGCTTTTCAAAAATCCACCTCAGTCATGTGACTCACTGTAACAGATTTTGTTTTTTCACCCTTAATCTTCAAAGAGAGTTTTTCCAAGTAACCAAACAAAGCCCTAAGACTATGATGTGCCTAGCTAGCTGGCTGTACTCACAGACTCTCAAAGGTCAATTCAGTGGGAACAGGGCAATAGGTGCCCTTTCACCTGCTTTCTGCAGAGCGAGAGTGAGCCAGCAGGATTTTTTTACAGGTATCATAATCACCAGGGAGCGGACAACTGATTTTATTTTTAACTTTTGATTTCAATTTCAATACCATATATTTTATAACCTTAGCAAAAATAAGGTGTCCTTTGGAAAATGTTCCGTGCTAGTTTAAGTAACTATTTGAGATTTCTGTAAAGTTGAAGGAATGAGCAGAATCACACATCACACCCATGGCCTCAGGGAAAAGCCCTCGTAGCTGGCACCCTGCTGGCCAGGCCTTCAGAGAGCAACGAAGCAAGCTCTGTCAGGGCCTTGCTCCCTGGAGGCATTGACTGGAGAATCTTTGATTTCAGCCTCATGCACTAAATCTCAGATCTTTTCACTGTGCTTATTGGGATGATATGAAATGGTTCTCCATTAACTAAAAATGTTTTTATTCATTCTATTGGAGAATGCAAACACTTAACACTGAGTTCTGAAGATGCCAAGAGAGGGTGTACAGGGAAGGGAGTCACCATGTCCACCCATTGTTTTTAGTGTTGTTTGTTTTTACTCTATATTGTAGGCAATATAGGGTAAACATATCCTTTCAAAGGTAACATTCTGTTAACAATTTTTTTGAGGTATAATCACATGCCAAGGCATTCATCTTTTACATACTATTCTACATCTTGCTCTGGCTGTCTGTTTAAAACTTAGTATGAAATTGGTGAACATACATAACGGAGACAGGAATATAAAGAATCCTCATGTAGTCATCAACTGAGACTCAGCAGTTATTAAAACTGCCATACATGTTTCATCTTTCTTTGTTTTCTTCCTCCTCCTCTCTCTCTTTTTTAAAAATATTTTGTTTATTCATTTTTTAGAGAAAAGAGAAAGGAAGGAGAAAGAAAAGGTGAGAAACATCAATGTGTGGTTGCATCTGACCCACAATCCAGGCATGTGCCCCTCCCAGGAATCAAACCTCTACTTTTCAGTTCACAGGCCAGCACTCAATCCACTGAGCCATACCAGCCAGGGCCTCTCTTTTTCACTGAGATGTTAGAAAGCAAATTCCAAATGTATCAGTCTACCCTATGTCCTCTAATATACACTTTGGGAAATATTGCCTTGTGCTTTTTTACATGATGATGCATCTTGAGATTATTCATATAAGTATACTTAGAATTGCTTCATTTTTTAAATGGCCATAATGGCATCCTAACATGTAGATATGCTACTCTAGGTTTGATCTCTTTCCTAATGATATTTAGGCTTTTCTTGCTATTTCTTTTTCCAAAAATTGATTACATACACACATACACATACAAACACTCCTGCACCATTTTGCATATATGGAATTGTATCTATAGGATAAGTTCCTAGAAGGGAAATTGCTGAGTCAAGGATGTGATGATTATAATTTTGACAGATAGAGAAGGTTCTAGTTTCCCACCAGCAAAGTAAGTTTCTTCACTGAGGGTTATTATGCTTTTTTAGTTTTTTCAATCTAATAGGTGAGAAATGCTACCTTATTTTGGTTTCAGTCCATATCTTATTATAAGTGAGGCTGGGCATTTTTAAATCTATTTAATAGCAATGACTATTTCTCCTTTTATGTGTCTGTGAGCTATCAATATCAATACTGTTCACACATTTTTCTAATGTATTATCTCTTTTTAGTTGATTTGTAGGTAAATAGTGTATTTTATGTTATATGTACTAAAAATATTTCCTGATTGCTTTTTTTTTTTTTTTTGGATTTGTTCATGATCCCCTGGAATAAATATTTACTTTTTTAAAGTAAATATATATCTTCTAAAAAATGGATTCTGGGTAATATATACTGTTTCTACTTCATTATTTTTAAACAGAATTCTCTCATATTCTAGCCTCTTTTCTTTTCTCTCTCTAATTTTTAATTTAACATGTATTTTTCACATACCTGGGATTTGTTTGAAATAAGGAATGCCCATCAGCTTTAAATACCACTTCTGTTACTTCTCTGGCTTCTGCCTGAGTAAAGCAGGACTGGAGTTGTGAGCAGGTCCTATCTTGAACTCCCTTATTTTGGGGGTAAGGTAAAACTCCCAAATTTAAATTCCTCTTTCATTTGAGTTTCTTACTTTGAGTGTTCCATACCTCCTTTCAGTCTGGGTGGTTTGTGGCTACAGTTCTTAGTTGTGGAAATTTATTAATACAACCTCTCACCCCTGTACCCATGGAAATTTTTCATACTGGTTTTAATGGGTTAATGAATATGCATTGTTAAAATTTGAGACAGTTCAAAGGTGATGTTCCCAGACCCTGTTACTCTTGGTAGACTGAACAGAAAGTAATGCCAGCTTCCAAGACTCTTCTTTTTGATATGAGTGACCAACTAGCTCTGAGTGAGTGGTGAGCAGCCTCTGTGTGAGAGACAGGCCTACCTCAGTGTTGTGTGTTGTTCAGAATACAAATATGTACCTGTGACAACAAAAATGTCAATGTGTTTTTTGTTAACATATTTTAACCCATGTAAGGACCAAACAGGATATTTCACCACATATTCAGAAGGTAGAGAATATGGTTTCTTTTTGTTCCCAGTGTTTGGCACAAACATGGTATGGAAATAGCCCATACTATGTCCATTTTATTTATGAGTTGGTTATAATAATATTTTATAGTTGGAACCTTGGAGGATTGAAGAAATGCACAAGCATATTTAGCTGACCTTAAAACTCCAGTTACAATTTTATAAATGAATGTTGGGAGCTGAATTTCATATTAAACTTAAGGTAATAAACCCAACAGTCAGTCTCTGCTTCCTTCAAACAAAATCTCACCCTGTTGTTCTTGTGGAGTGCAGTATGAGGTTTGTGCACCTTGATCTTGGAAATGCTGAAATAATTCCACTTTTAATTTAAGAAAAAAAAACAAAAAAACAAAAAAACCAGTCTGTGAACCCAAAGGTTGCTGGTTTCAATTCTCCAGCCAGGGCACATAACCACATTGCAAGCCAGGTCTCCTGCCAGATCCATGGCTGGAGGCAAGTGAAAGGCAACCATACATTGATGTTCCTCTCCCTCTCCAGCTCTCTCCCTTCTTTTCCTTTCTCTCTGGAAACAATAAATAAAATCTTAAAAAACAAACAAACAAACAAACAAAAAAACAACTTGGCAAGGTATTGGGAGCACAGTGATATATGGAACATTGGTCTTTGCTAAATGCCATTTTTTTATGCCATGGTTCAATTGTTTTCTTTCTTTCTTTTTCACTTTTTTTTCCAGAATATTGACAGAGTTGTGTTTGTTGGAAATTTTCTTAGAATCAATATGGTCTCCATGAAGCTACTAGCATATGCCATGGATTTTTGGTCCAAAGGACAGCTAAAAGCTCTGTTTTTGGAACATGAGGTAAGTTGAACTTAAATGGACTTAATTGTGCTATATGGAAGTTTTTTGGTTTGTCTAGCATATGCATGGGTCCCTTAGTTTGTATTTATTATGCAAGGGATAAAGAAGAACAATATCTAAAATGGAGGCTCTCTTATCAAACAATCAGGGCTGGTAGTTGGTTAACAAAAAATACCAGTTAAAATGTGTTATCAAGCCCTGGCTGGTGGCACAGTGGATAAGGTGCCTGCCTGAGAACCAGAACCCTATAATTATCTTGTTTTTCATAATTTTTTTCATATTATTCACCTTTTTTGATTTCTGGTTTGTTCCTTTAAAGTGGATCAAGAAGTTAAAGACAATTTATAAAGCAATTTGGTTGCAGAATTGTAGATTTTCCCCTCAGTCTTTCATATATGGCACCCACCTAAAGAACAATGTTGGTGACACCTGTGATTTTTGTTTTGTTTTGGTTCCAGTTTTGTTAAGATATATTGACATTTAACATTATGTAAGTTTTAGGTATAAAGCATAAAGATTTGATACATGTATATATTACCAAATGATTACCACAATAAGTTTGGTTATTCATCACTATACATTATTACAAAGATGATTTTTCCTTGTGATGAGACTTTATCATATTAACTATTAAGTCTTTTTTTCCATCTTTTTCAAGACTTTAACTGAATTTTTAGAGAAGTGACCATTTTATACTCTTTATTAGTCAGGTTGATATATAATTAACTTAGAGTTATTACACTAGCAATTGAACTGTAAAAAGCAAACTTGAAGGTAAACACAGCCTACTTTTGGCAAATAAACAACTCAGCTAGTGTGACTGGAAGTGCTTAGGCTCGTAAAAGGAGCATGAGGTCCTGATTGACTGGTACCTGGACATCAGCCAGCCTGTTTACAGAGGAAATGGAGAGCATCTGTTCATTCAGAGTCTCTTATATTGAGTTAATACACTAGCACAAACCAGAGGTTTCTGAGAGTGAATGAGGGGCATCCCTCTTTTGCCACCTTCTCTATCCCCATCTTTAAATTCAGTACTGTAGAGGGCAGCTGCTTATCACAGGAGGTACCTAACCACTTGGGTATATTGCAGCAGAAAAAGTGGTGAGAGGACTGATATTATAAATTTTCATTGTGATGACTAACTGCTGTGGTGGCATTTTTCTCATTGCCAAACTGAATTATTTGAAAGTTGCTGATGTATTTGTAAGTTGTTTGGAGCTCTCTAAGCTCCCATTTTGGTTTGATTAAAGCATAAAACAATAGGAACTTAAATACTAAATAGTTAAGGCCCAATGATAGAAATTAATCCTAAAGAAAGCCTTTTTTCTTTTCTTTTTTTTTTATTTTTTAAACAATCCTAAGGCATGAAGTGATATAACTTCAGGAGGTTTCAGGGGGATGGAGTTCTGCAATTTTCATTTTCCCTCTTCCAAGCAGAGCAGCTCCCTTTTTATCAGTTCATTTATTGATTTTCCTCATAAGATTTTGCTTGAAAGAGAAAGAAATCACCTTGACTTTAAAAAAATAATAATTAAAATGAAAAACAAAAACCACTGTTGGTTCAGCTAGCATTGCCGTATTTAGTGATTAAACATACAGGATATACTTTATTTGGCATTTGTTATCTTTGATCTGGCAACACCACCAAGTCCAGTTTCTCTTGGACTCTTCATCCTAGTTTGATGCCTGTGTTGTGGCCAGAGCTGTTTCATGCCTTAGAGCACATTAAAAAAAAAAGAAGATGAAGAAGAAAGAAGAAAGAATGATAATGCTAACAATACAAGGCACTTCTATAGCACACACTGTGTACTATTTTTCTAAGTACATCAGTTAACTTATTCAATATGTATAAACAAATCCATATCAAATAAATTTTATTATTATTATTCTACCATGTTTCTTGGCAGAGTTAAGGTTTTAAATTTCTCTTAGCTACCCCATTAGGGGCAGCATCCCTAGATTTATTAAAAACAATAGATATTTGGCTAAGTTCAGAGGTAGTCATCCAGCTTTCCCATTGTTTTTGTAGGGTTACTTTGGAGCTGTTGGGGCACTGTTGGAACTGTTCAAAATGACTGATGACCAGTAGAGATGAGCCGTAGATGGGGCAGAGACCTGAGAACCGCTGCTGGAGAAGGTGGAAGTCGCTGTGGGTTGGAAGCCAAGCCATTCATGGCAGATGTACCTGCTAGATTTGTAAATAATTTAAAATCCTTCTAGCTGACCTTCTACTCTTGAGTTTTGAGCTTATAATTCAAAATGGGAAATCCAAGAGTTTTTTCTGTATACTGAATTTTTAAGAAAAACAACTTTTTGTGCAGCGTGGCCAAACCTACCAATTTTATGCATTAACTTTGAAAATCTGTATGATGTTTAAGAAGGACCTGAAATTTAAGTGCTGTTTATACTTCTTCTGGGGTTTACTGATCAGTGTGGTAATTTTAAATTCATTTAGTAATTACTCTAGGAGATTTTACCTTTACTTATATATTTTCATGACGTTTCATGATTTGCTGTTGGTTTCAAATGAAACTACAAATCTGGCATGTTTTACTGTGAACACTATTTTTGTTTGTTTATCTTTTATTGTCTTTTTTTTTTTCCTTTTGAATGTCTTAGGAAGAAAGAGTCTTCCCCCTTGTTTCTGTCCTCAGTTGACTCCCCTTCTTCACCATACTTTCCTTTACTGTAATTGTTCATATTAATCAAGGTGCTGTCCAACTAAATACAAAGTTAAGTATGAGACCTAAAGCTCTCAAAAATGCCCTTGAAGGGGAAACTCTGAAAGTGTCATAATTTAAGGAACCTGGCAAAAGTTGAAAATTATATGCAGTTTTGTCCTATCCATTATGAATATACATTGTCTTGTTGGATTTATTTTACATTAGGTTATTAAGTTGAAATGTTCTATAATGAAATGTCCTCATCCATGCACAACATATGAATGGCAGCAAATCCTTGTGCAAGACATTGATATTTGTCTCCCAAAGTCTCCCAAAAGATTAACTGTTCATATTGGGAGATTTAGAAGGAGTCATGGACTGAGGTGTCAGGTGGTAATATCTTTTTGTTTTGTACATGTATATACATACGTAGGAGCTTTGTAACAAGTCATCTTCAATAATGATGTTTTTTAATTTGAAATATTTTAAACTAAAAACTGTATTTTAATCCCAGTTTCTAAAATTAAAAAAATATATATGATATATATATATATTATTTTAATAACTCATTATTGGGCCCTGGCTGATGTGCCTCAGTAGAGTGAGCGCCAGCCAGCCTGTGAACTGAAAGGTTGCTGGTTTAATTCCTAGTTAGGGCACATGCCTGGGTTGCAGACCAGGTCCCCAGTAGGGGGCGTGCAAGAGGCAACCAATCTGTATCTCTCCCTCATTGATGTTTCTCTCCCTCTCCCTTCCCTGCTCTCTAAGAAGTAAATAAATAAAATCTTTTTAAAAATCTATTTAAAAGACATCATTGGGACTGTGGATAACTTTCAAATGTTAATCTTAGATAAACATTGAAACACTGGTGACCTAACAATTTATAACGAGTTAATAGTTTGAATTGAGCATATTGTTGAAGGGATTTTGCAAGGGCAGCGCATTGCTCCATGATGAAGCTTTCCTTCTTTGCCTTCTGTTCACCACCTTTAATTGCCATATCGTCAAGTCTTGAGGAAGTTGATGTTAATTGAAGTAGTCACTTGTCTGGTTGAAATAAAGCCTGTTTCTGTTGTTATATTTTTAGTGTATATGTTATTTTCATTTCCTAATCTTCATGTTCATGTTATCTGCTTTTGTACCATAAAAGGAATGTGTGTTGTATTTTTGCTCCTCTGTATTTCATTAGTTGAAGTTGTAACATGAGTATGGTAAAGTCCAAAACACTGTGTCTTCAATTGAAGCTATAGCTCTTTGCAGGGTTTTTGTTTGTTTGTTTGTTTTTATAAATAGTTTTCTACTCTTATATAATTAACTCATTTTTTCCAAAATATCACTACTATATTTGGTAACTCCAGAAGAGTTTCAGAATTTGGTCATCACAAATACATTTTATCAACTTCCACCAAGTTTTTAGAAACTCAAACAACTAAAATGTTCTTGAAAAGGGCAGGTGTAAAAATCTACATATTATTTACAATGGTGCCTTTTTAAATTGTTCTTCGCTATCATTCCTACTCTCTCATCTGTCAGGGAATAGCACACCTTGGATCATGGTTCTGTTAAAGAAATCAGGGCAAGTTGGTGTGCTTAAATAATTTGTTAATTATCTGGAATCACTTGATCTGTCTAACAATGTTTAAAACATTGATTTAGCTAAGGAAATAAATTATTCTGTTATACAAATATCAGTTAAATGTTGCCTACATGTAGCCAGCCTTATTTTTACAATGATGGTCTTGTAGCCTGAGGATTTTTACATTTACTTGAATTACAGAAACTTTCCTTTGTCTCAACATCATGAGGAACTTGGAAGGAATGAGGAATTTTTTATCTTGAACTGTATGAAGTCAGGACAGCCAGGTGTCCAGGGCCTCTTCTGATTGAAAGACAGCTTCAGTTTGGATCCACCTCAGCCACTGACTAGCTGCGCAGGCAAATCGCTAACCCTCTCACTATACCCTAGTTTCCTCCCTCATAAAATGGGGCAAATAATAGTTTTTATCTCCATGTTTAAAGAGATCAGCACAAGGGTTGACACATAATATATGTTTCATTAATGTTAGGCATATGGAAAAGAAAACAGATGTTTTCAAACTAATGCATTAAATCAGTGGTTTTTAGCCTTCTGGAATGTGGGGAGCTTATTTTAGCACAGAGGTACGTACTTCACAGATCTTCATATGCTGGTACATATTTACAGCCTTCACCCACCATTTCAAATCCTCAACTTTTCAAATTTATCTTGATAACTCACTTGACAGAAAAAGTTACTTGCAGGACTCTTCACAAGTTTTGTTGCAAAGCAGTTCATGTATTTGGTTACACAGGTACTGCCCCACACACTGCTAGGGGTGTTAAGGAGTGAACAATTGTGAATTTTGAAATACATCTGGTTCTGAGATTGTCCAATAAAGAGATTGTGGAAATATAGCTGTATTCTTAAGCTTATGTAGTACACATGGGTTCAGAGCGCCTTAGTTGGAAACTGTGGTTACAGGTAATATATACTTGATGTCATTCAGTCACAGAGGAATACTAAGTAGTTAACTTTGTGCCAGGAAGGAACTAAGGAGACTAGGATTCAGTCCCTGCTGTCCAGCAAGAGGAGGGCAGAAGTCTTAAGTCAACAGAGTAATAAAGTGTCTCAGATGTCATTTATTCATTCATTCACAAATACTTACAGCAGTGAGCAAAACAAAGACCCTTCCTCCCAAAGGTTATTCATAGGAAGGAAGATATGTTAATAATTATGTTATAAAATATTAGATCAGTACTACAAAGAGAAAGTAAGGTAGGGTTAGGAGCTAAAGAGGTGTGTGTGTAATTCTGCTTAGAAAGTGAGAAGGTGGGGAAGTTCTTTGGTTAGAGTGACCAAAGACATCTCTTAGGAGGTGACATTTGAGTAGATTCAAATGGAGTAGGGAACTTTCCCCATAAACACCTGGCAGAAAATATTTTACTCCTGGCAAAAGAGAATGGAGGTTTGTAGGAAATGCACGGAGGCCAGGGTGCCTGAGAAAACTGGGAAGAGCAGTGGGGAATCCAGTTTTAGGCATAGCCATGGATGAGGTCCTACATGCTATCTGTGAGGGTGAAAGGCTGCACTGGAACGAAGGATTGGTTACTTCTGGAGGAGAGGACTAGGAAAGTTTTCAGTCGTAAGCAACATGTAGAGACCATGGAGTGGCCCAGGTAGGGTGGGCTTCCCCGCAGAGAGCAGGGTGAGAGAAGCATTGAAACACAAACAGCCTGGCTTATTCAGGAAACTGGATCCTGCACCAGCTGGAGCCAAGTTAGTGAGAGGGAAAACATACTGGGAGAGAGGAAACCGAACAGATTATGGAAGGTCTCATATTCCATGATGAAGATTTTGGTCTTTTCTGTAGTCACTGTGGAGCCATCAAAGAGTATCAGGTAAAGTGAAACTAGAATTAATCAGGCTCAAAACTGACACTTGGAGCAAAAGGTCCTATTCAGGTCAATGAATAAGCTAGTTACTGTGCTTTTGAATACATAGTACCACTCCATTATCATGTTTATTTTATTCCCTCCATTGTGCCAAATCTGCTTAGTGGACCACATTTCTCTGTAAGCAAGATGGTTATATAAACTCTTAAGAATTTTCCCACAGGACAAAGGCTACTAAAAGCTACCACTCAACTGTAATTCTGTTCCGTGTGTAGAACGGTTTCAACTGGATCTACCTGATGCTCATTCATTCACTCTTTATGTATTTAATTTTGACTGGATGCCTATTATCTGGGAGCCCTTGGGTAACATTTAGGATCTATTCAGTTGTGAATAAGACAGCAAGCTCCCTGCTTTCATTGAGCTTACATTCTTGTGAAGGAGAGAGACTTTATGGACATAAACCAATAAATAAAAACCAAAATAAAAGAGAGGTAAAAGTTATGAAGGAAAGAAATAGTGACCTGAGAGAGGAAGAAGAACGACTTTCTTAGATAGACATGTGCTACAAATATGAATAAATTATGGCTTCAAGCTTTTAGGGAATGACAGTCAAGTTTATCTAGCTTTCATTTTCACCTTAATGAAAATAAGGATGTTTTGGGAAACAGTTTGATAACTAAAATATTTTCATTTTAACTTTACTTAGAATATTTCATTTATTTTGCATATGCATTTAAAATTATATTACATGAAATATTAATTTAGTAATACCCTTTTAGTATTTATTTTATGAAACAATATGTGAATGATTCACTTGAATCTTCATTGTCAGTATCTTTGTCATGATCAGAGTCACTTGGTAGTTTCTAGGGTACACTAAGCTTGACACACAGCACTTTTGGATCCATGTGTGATTGACCTGGGATTCTTTTTAACCAAGCCACATGCACCTACTCCAATAATGAACCCTTTGGAAAAGTTCCTTTTTCCAAAAGGTATATTGGGGATGCCACAGTGTAATCATTTATGTGGAACCTTTTTTTAAAGGCTAGTTTACAAGTACTCATAACATGCAAAACAAAAATAAATATTTGTATGAAAACTCTGCCTCTTTTCATACACTCGATAAACACAAAACATTCCAAACCAGAATTAATTATGTTTCTATGTCACCAAACCATTCTCAACCAGTCCTCAGTGAAAATTCATCTTTTTTTTAAGTATTAACTTAAAAATTTCAACAACTTTTACATGCACATAATCTATAAAGTCAAATAGTTCCACAAGACTAAAAATAGCAGTATCCTTGTTTTTTTGTTTAATTTAATCATTTTGAACATAGCACCTTCCCAGAAAAGGATAAGGTGGGAAGGGAAATTTTTTGAGTACTTGGATGCCTAAAATTTTTATTCTACCCTCATACCTAATTAATAGTTTAGCAAGGTATAGAATTTTAGAGTATATACTATTTTTCTTCAGGATTTTGAAAGCATACCTTTATTTCCAAGCATCCCATGTTGTGAGAAAGCTGTTACCATTCTGGCTCCTGCAGTTTGTAGGTCAGTAATTATTTCCCTCCTCTGTCCTGGAAGCTTTTAGAAACTTCCTGTTTCAGGTCCAACGTGTATTTTCAACACTATATCCTGTTAACAACTATGTCAAATGTTAATCTGTCTAGAACTCTACTTTTACATTTTATTTTTGGCAGTTACTGCTAAATTGCCCTTCCAAAAAGTATGAGTGTACATACTGTAAAAATTAGTAGTGCCTACCTACTCACCCAAACCAGGTATCAATTTCTTTATCTTTGCCAATCTTATAAATTAAAAAATACCTCTTTTTAATATAAATAAAAAGCCTTTAAGATTTTCCTATTTCTGGAGTTTGGGTTCTAATGTTGGCCATTAATATAAATTTGTTGGGTCAAAAGAGAAGCTGTCTTGCAGTCTTTGGGAAGGCAATGCAGTTGAAAGAGTTAGCAGAAGCTCTGTAATATGTTTTGGTTGAGGCCTATATTTCAGGTTACCTGTTCCACTGCCTCTTGCCTTTATCTCCAAGAGTTAGGGATGTGAACCACATATTCTCTCTCTCTCTCTCTCTCTCTCTCTCTCTCTCTCTCTCTCTCTCTCTCGGTCTTTTGAAAATGCTAATTTTTTTCATGTGTGAGTAATTCTTTTCCTTTCATGCAAGGCCAGAAGTTATAAAAATGTGTAAATACATTTAATTTTCAAAGTGTCTCATGTATTAACTCTTTTATCCTATTAGTACCTTTATGAACTAAGAAAATAGGTGTATTATGTCTACAGTTGAAGAAACCAAGACAGGAGAAGCCAAAGCAACTTCTCTAGGGTAAGAGCAGGTAGTAGGTCTTGGATAAAAAATTAGGCTTTAAAAGTTAAAAAGTGCCAAAGTGTCATTTTATTCCAGGCAAGCTAACTTGGTATAATATATGAATACCTACTTTAATAAGTAAATACGGGTGAATTATAATTATGATACCAGTTGTTCATAGATAAACATACTTCATTCCTAAAATATCTAATGGTTTTTGAAAACTATGCAAAATAGTTAAAATATTTTCCTTATAAAGCATTGGAATTATTATTATTAGTGCATCCATTCTGCAAAGTAATAAACTAAGCTTCCATTATATTTGTATTATAAAAAAGGCAAATCCACCTA
Organism: Noctilio leporinus; assembly: GCA_004026585.1. Lineage (NCBI taxonomy): Eukaryota > Metazoa > Chordata > Mammalia > Chiroptera > Noctilionidae > Noctilio > Noctilio leporinus. Next base: position 125,830 of record PVIW01004476.1, read on the forward strand.
ATTTCTATTGTTGTTTAATAGTGAGGATTGATCCTTAAAAATCTTGAGTCTCTTATAATATAAAACTTCCTGAAAATTACCAACAAGAATTTAGGTAAGAATGTATCAGCAAATCTGGGGTACTATTTTTAATCTAGAGAACATCATAACATAACCCCAAATTATATGAAACAAAAATGAATGGCACTGAAATGAGAGTAGAAAATTCAACAACAGCTAGAGATTGGAACACCCTATTTTTCACAGAATATCAACAATGAAATGTAAGGCTTGAACAACACTGTAAGCCAACTAGGTCTAACAGACGTCTCCAAAGCATTTCATCCAACAGCAGCACAATATGTCTTCTCAAATGCATGTGGAGCATTTTCCAGGAAAGAAAATATGCTAGGCCATAAAAAAAGCCTCAATGAGTTTAAAAGAATTGAAATCAGACAATGTATGTTTTCTGTTGACAATGGAATTAAATTAGGTAACAATACTAAAAGAAATTTGGGAAATTGACTATTAGGTGAAAATTAAACAATACACCTAAATAATCAATATGTCGAAGAAGAAATTACAAAGAAAATCAGAAAATACTTTGAAATAAATGAAAAGGATAATACAACATTCTAAAACTATTGGATGCAGTTAAAGCAGTACTTAATAGAAAAAAGTTACAGCTATAAATATAATTTGGCCATAAATAGGAATAAAGTTTGGGTACCTATTGCAGCATGAATGAATCTTGAAAATATTGTGCTGGGTGAAAGAAGCCAGTCACGAAAGACCACATATTGTATGATTCTACTTATGTAAAAATGTCCAGATTAGGCACATTTATAGAGACAGAAAATAGATTAGTGGTTTTCTAGGGCTGAGGATTTGAAGAAATGAAAGTATGGCTAGTAGATATGAGGTTTATTTTTTGGGTGATAAAAGCCTAAAATTGGCTGAGATGATGGTTGTACAACGTGGTTAGAAATCATTGAAAAATACTATATATTAATTTATTATTATTTTATTTTTTTAATATTTTATTTATTATTTTTAGAGAGAGAGGCAGAGAGAGACATCAATGTATGGTTGCCTTTCACCTGCCTCCAGCCACAGACCTGACTGGAGACCTGGTTTGCAACCTGGTTATGTGCCCTGGCTGGTAATTGAGCCAGTGACCTTTGGGTTCATAGGCCGGCACCTTATCCACTGTGCCACCAGCCAGGGCTTATACTGTATGCTTGAAATGAATGAATTAAATTATATGTGAATTATATATCCATAAAGCTGATTTTCACAAGCAAGTTCATTTGAAGAATAAAAAGTCTTTGAACATAATGCAAAGTGAAATTCTGTACGTTAATTAGATGTCCTTTTGAAAATATCATTTAAAATTTTGTAAAACAATCTACTTGTAGACACAACCACCAAGTACACTTATTCAATTTGTGTGCTCCAAAATTGATGTGGATGGTTACAATAGGGGCACATGATCTAAACAACAGCCCAGTTGTCTTAAGTTTTCCTTTAACAATGAATTTCTTTTTAAATATATTTTTTAAGACTTTATTCATTATCTATATATAGAGAGAAGGGCAGGGAGGGAGGAAGGAAGGGAGAGAAACATCATTGTATGGTTGCCTTTCACCTGCCTCCAGCTACAGAGCTGGCTGGAGACCTGGCTTGCAACCTGGTTATGTGCCCTGGCTGGGAATCGAACCAGCAACCTTTGGGTTTGCAGGCCGGTACCTATCCATTGAGCCACCAGCCAGAGCTCTTTTTGCATTTTTGTAGTTAAGTTTATGAAAACTTTAATTTTTTTTCCTTAAGCAGCTAGAAAAAAATAGACTTTCTAGATATGAGACTGCTTTCTTCCTCCCCTTCCCTCAGTTCATGACATTTTCTGCTATTTTAACTAGGTTCGGCATCTGAAGAATTTATTTTATTCTGCTACCATGAAATGGCTTATGAATTATGTCTATTTTGGCATGTTCCATTAGTGAAGCAGGTGGTCCATGTCTTCTTTTGTATCTTTAAGAGATACTTAAATTTTAAAATAATGGTTTTCCATTAACCGCTTGAGTTTATTTGCCTTGACAAAGTTTTTTTTTTTCATAGTATGTTCTCAGACTATGTTTTCTAGCAGTTATGTTGTGTGTGCCTGCTTATGTGTGCATATATACATGGTGTAGTAAGGAATAGAGACTCCCCAAGTTAATCTTGCATGTAATGGATCTACACTGTTTCTATGAAAACTACAGTTTAGGCAGAGTATATTTTTAAATCCATTACTTGAATCATTTGTCAAATGTCACTTTCCTTTAAATATAGGCCAGGATGTTTTTGTATTATGCTCCATAATTGTGTGGGTTGAAATTAAGCAAATTAAATGCGATCAAATTTTAAACAGGAACATTTTTAAGCATTCTCCCTTGGGGTTTGATTACTATTTATATTGGATTCACATTTTAAAATGAGTAGTCACTCTTGTGTGTTCATCAACCAGCATCAATACTGAGTTTATTAAGTAGTTATTTATGCAGTGTTTAGACAGGCAAAATGAAATGGAGAAGGGAGACAATTATCTGTAGATCCTACCCAAACAACTTTCAGCAATTATGGAGAAAATGGTTTGGTTGTCTAGAACAATTTTTGTTAACTGTACCCTGAACATTTAGTTAATTACACAGTTCTTCCCATTCTTTAGCCTGTGTTTCTACAGTTCACATCTGACCTCAGCTGTTGGTGGTAGTCATGGCTGTGGACACTAACCATGAGGACTGTCTCAGCAAAATCAAACTGTCGGGACCGACCGCTGTCCACTATAAAACATGGTCTCAGAAAACCTTAAGGATCATTTCATCTGGTTTAGTGGCCCCAGAGAAGAACATTACCAAGATGTAACTTCACTTGTATATAAGAAATTAATTTTTTTATTTTTATTTTTAAGTATATTTTATTAATTATGCTATTGCTGTTGTGCCAATTTTCCCCCTTTGCCCCTCTCCTCTGGTTATTGAGCAAAGCAGAGCTTATTCACATAGTACCTTGATGTAAGACACAACAATTAGTGTTGAGAAAAATCCCAACACTTTGGGGTGCTGGAAGCACTTTAGCTTGAGGCCCTGTTTTCCTATGAGACACCAGCACTTCCCTTGCTCCCCAAAGGGCTATAAACCAAAGCCAAGCCAAATAGTTCCCCATTTATTATTTGTCAGCTCTCTTATTCAGGATCTGGGGTACACTGTCATCAGCCTTCTTAAGATAGTTCAGGAAAGCAGGTGCGGTGTTACACTAGATCATGGGGAAGTCCAGGAAAGGCGTAAGTCCTAAGAGTGTCCCCTCCTTATGTCCCAAGTTCCAAGAGTCCATATAGAGTCTGGGTCTACAAGGTGGAGTCCTTGGTTGCTTCGGAGTCAGCTAGAGTGGGCTTGATCAAGCAGCAGCACGCCAGCTTTCTTACTAATCCAGGCCAAATGGCTGAATCCTGACTACAAACTGCATAGCTACTTATTCCTCACCACAGACCAGCTTCTCTACAAGCTGCACAACAATTACCTTCACTGCAGGCAGAATGGCTGAAGCCCCTTCAGGCTCATGGCTACTCTTCCTCTTCTCTTCTACACTCATTCTGTCTGCATGGCCCTCTCCCATGGTAGACCAGCTCTTCTACAAAGCTGCCTGCCTGCTACATCATGGTTCTTTCTCCTTTCAGGCTGTGTGGCTTCTCTCCTTGTATCTTCATGGCTTTCCCTAATTTTAAATGCTTGGGCACTATGTCATGGTTATGAAAAGTATTTTACCCTATATAATCTGTCCATTTACCTAGGGGCAGCATAGTTTCCCTTCAGAAAAGGGTAGTATCTTAAGTCTATCATTGGCTCTTTTGCCTTGTGCTTCAGCACAACTATTATCTAGTTACCAACTTTCCATAGATATCCAAAGTACCTTAAAGGCCCCAAAACCATGAGCTGTGGGGACATTAGGGACCCCTCCCCACACTGTTACACTCCCAGTACCCCGCTTCTCTCCAGAAACCCTCCCCACTTATTTCATGTCAATGGATCGTGCATACAAGTTCTTTGGCTTTTCCATTTCTTGTATTATACTTAACACCCCCTTGTCTATTTTGTTTCTACTAATTATGCTTCGTAATCCCTGTACCTTTTCTCCACTCTTCCCTTTCCACTCCCAGCTGATAACCGCTCCACATGATCTGCATACCTATGATTCTGTGCCTATTCTGGTTGTTTGCTTAGTTTTTGTTTTGTTTAGATTCAGTTGTTTATAGTTGTATGTTGTCATTTTACTGTTCATAGTTTTGATCTTTTTCTTAAAAAGTCCCTTTAACATTTCATGTATTAATAGCTTGGTGATGATGAACTCCCTTAGCTTTACCTTGTCTAGGAAGCACTTTTTCTGCCCTTCCATTCTAAATAATAGCTCTGTTGGATAAAGTAATTAGGTTGTAGGGCCTCACTTTTCATCACTTTGAATACTTCCCACCAATCCTTTCTTGCCTGCAAAGTTTCTTTTGAGAAATCTGCTGACAGCTTTATGGGAACTCCTTTGTAGGTAGCTCTCTTTTTTTCTCTTGCTACTTTTAAGATTCTTTCTTTATCTTTTACCTTTAGTATTTTAATTATGATGTATCTTGGTATGGTCCTCTTTGTGTCCAACTTGTTTGGGACCATGCTTTCTGGATTTGCATGTCTATTTCCTTTTCCAAATTAGGGAAGTTTTTCTTCATTATTTTTTAAAATAAGTTTTTGGTTTCTTGCTCTTCCTCTTCTTCTGGCATGCCTATGATTCAGATGCTGTGTTTGGAAATGTCCCAGAGGTTCCTAATCATAATTTTTTTGAATTCTTGTTTATTCTTGTTGTTCTGGTTGCATGTTCCTTATGTTCCAAATCATTGATTTGAATCCTATCTTCCTCCCCTTCTTATTTGTTTTCTGGTGTATTATTCTTTATTTCATTTAGTGTAATTTTCATTTCTTCCTTAATTTTTTTGCCATACTCAAGGAGTTCTTTGAGCATCCTGATAACCAGTGTTTTGAACTCTGCATCTGATAGATAGGTTGGCTATTTCTGTTTCACTTAGTTCTTTTTCTGGGGGGTTGTTCTGCTGTTTGATTTGGGCTGTGTTTTCTTGTCCCCTCAACTTAGCAACCTCCCTGTGTTTGTTTCTGTGTATTAAGTAGAGCTGCTTTTATTCCTTGTCTTAGTTGCATGCCCTATGTAAAAGAGACACCTATAAATTGTGGGGCAGACAATTAAAAAATGGGCAAAGGACCTGAACAGACAACTCACTGAGGAAGATATACAAAGGGCCCAGAGGCATATGAAAGAATGCTCAACATCGCTAGTCATCAGAGAGATGCAAATTAAAACTGCATTAAGATACCACCTCACACCTGTCAGAATGGCAATCATCAGCAAATCAATAAACAACAAGTGTTGGCGAGGATGTGGGGCAAAGGGAACCCTCATACACTGTTGGTGGGAATGCAGGCTGGTGCAGCCACTGTGGAAAACAGTATGGGGTTTCCTTAAAAAAACTAAAAATGGAACTGCCTTTTGAGCCAGCAATTCCACTACTTCGATTATAGCCAAAGAACCCTGAAACACCAATTCATAAGAACCTATGCACACCTATGTTCATAGCGGCACT